>JAHWFP010134300.1:30684-47855 GCA_023313725.1 Lithobius niger | reverse complement strand
GAAGATGTGTTAGAAAGTTGCTTAATACAGTGTATTAAGTAACTTTGTAACACATCTTCTTTTCAAAAAAATGCATAAATTCGGCTATACAGTCAAAAAACGCAAAAATGGCTTTCATTTCCCATTTTAGATTGCATTGTATAGCAAAATCTATACATTTTTTTAAAGGAAGATGTGTTAGAAAGTTTCTTAATGCATTGTATTAAGCAACTTTGTAACATATCTTCCTTTCAAAATATGCATAGATTCGACGATACCCTCAAAAAACGTGAAAACGGCCGCCATTTTCCAAGATGGCGGCGGGATCTCAAGTGGGAAAGTTGGGGAATTTTAGGGGAAAGTTTACAATGGTATTCGGAACCTATGTACCAAGTTTCATCTCCTTCTGAATTAGTTCCTGGCAAAAAGCTAATTCTACTGGACTAACTTGTATGCTGTAAAGAAGAGCTGCTAATTTGTTTATATGTTAATATGTAACTTGAGAGCAAGAAGTGATTTGCTTAAGAGCACCATCATAAAAAAAAAGACGAGAGGTTAAGTCCAAAATTTGTCCAGTCGGTTTTTGTCCCACTATGTTTTCTGGGAGAGAGTTCCAAGGGTCCACCACTCGATGGGTAAAGAAGTGCTTTACGCTGTTGACGCTGGCTTGCAGTTTACAAATCTTGTAGTTGTGTCCACGAGTGTTCACGTTTGGAGAGAAATTCCAGAAGTCACTCCTGTCAGCATCATAGTATCCCTTCATGATTTTAAAGCATTCAATAAGGTCTCCGCGTTTCCTTCTTTCCTCCATTGTGGTAAGCTTCAGCAAGTCGAGTCGTTGCTCGCATGTCATGGTTCTTGTACCCTCAGCAAGGCAGGTAGCTCGGCGTTGCACATTCTCGATGGTCAGTTTATCTTTTATTAGGTTTGGGCTCCAAATAGAGCTATTATAGTCAAGAAGCAAGCATACGTAAGTCTTGTGTAAACTTGTCTGCAGGGATGGTCCGAAAGGTTCTCATAAATAACCCAATTAACCTATTAGCTTTTTGGCCATCGCATTATACTAGGTGGTCCAAGAGAGATCACTGCTGGCAAGAATACCCAGGTTCTTTTCAGATTCTTTCTCTATGATAGCAACTTGATGAAGGGAGTGTGGATGATGGATGGCTTGCTGACCACCATGCAGCACTGCATGTAGGTCTACGAACTGGTGCTTTGGCAGCGGGTGCAGTTTCCTACAGTGGTAGGTCATCAAGGTTTCTTAGAGCCAGGGCTGCAGACCAGATTTCGTGAACATTTGATGTACTAACTACTGGTCAGAGGGTTATAGTTTTTCGATTCTTCAACTGGCTTTGTAGTACTGGCACAATTGAGGAACGCCTGTTTGTGGAAGGTGGGTAGGCTAGTGTGTAAATTTAAGTGAGTAGCCATGCGTAACATTCTAGTTTAAAACGTTGTTGAAAATTCAGTGCTTAAATCCAGTTCACGTTCATGGTTAAAACGTACAATATTGAAAATGTTTTGCTTAAATGCAGTTAACATTAGAAAATTTGGTGAAAATGCTTAAAACTGTAAAATTGCTAAAAGGACGACAGTGCTAAATCCTGTTTTAAAAAGTGAAATTTAAAAGAATTGTGATAAAGCATTTTAAGAATGTTTAAAACTGTACGAGCATAAAAGCTTAACCCATAACTACCTGAAAAAACTTTCAGTCCCATTTTTTAAGAGTCCATGTCATACGCTGTCATACGCTGTCCATGTGTTCGCTGTCATACGTTGAAGGCGTACGTTCATATCTAGGCGGCTACGGGTTAAGTTAAAAGCTATTTGTAGAAGATCTGTGAAATTTATAGTATATTTGAGTCTGAGTTGGTTGTTACTAAACAGCAATCTTGTTTAAATACAGAAAAAATGCAATTAAAATTAAACCTGTGAGAATTGAACTTATTAAAAAAACAGTAAAATGTTGGCCATCGAGTGGTTAAACTACTTCGGAAGTTTAGGGTTTAGTCGGCTGGTCGAAGTGTAATTTCATGCGGTATTTTTTAAGTTCTTGTTATGGTGCTTTTAAAAAGTAGTTACAAAGCAAGTTTTTAGAGACCAGCCAAAATCGATACTGTTAAAGCGCGAGAATCTACCTGTTTGAGGACAGGCATTGCCACTGTTGGAGACCGGTTTGGTTAAAATATAGTTCAAAAGGTTTATTCATTAATTATCCGTAGCGAGGGTCACGCAAGGGCTAAGTCAGCATCCCTGGTTTTGTCGAACAAATTGAGGTGTGGAAAATTTTGTAAGAGAACAAGCAAAAGCTGGTAACTCATAGTGAAATAAAAATTCTTTTTAAATTTAAAACCTAGTTTTCAAATTAATGAGGGAAGGCACCAGTTGAATGCAAACTGGTAAACTCATTTAATTTAACTAGTTAATTGGTATAGTGTTTTTCTCGTTGCTGTGTGCAACAAAGACTGAACCTAATTCTGCAATTTAAATATTTTAATTAAATTGGTGTAGCCTTATGCACTTTACTTCTAAAAAGTTTAAGTTATAGCAGATCTGGTTTCAGATACTGCTGTAATCATGCCTCCCTCTCTACCAAGCCATAGGCTAGAGCAATTTGATTCAAACTTAGAATCTTGGCTACGTGTAATTCGAAAAGGTGGAGTCACATATCTCAGCTTTCGAATTGCCAGCATACGAGTAAATGGCTTTGCTAACAAGCATGGGTGCAAAAACGCGTGGGTTGCTTCGCAACTATGTGCACCTGATGCACCGAAACTTTAGTTTAAATTAACACTTTGTTGACAGGTAATCTGTGTCATACCCCAAATTATCCGTGCGAATGGGTGTCTTTTCAGAAGCGTGGGCAGGCATCAGGTAAGTCAATTTCGGACTATATTACAGACTTAAAGATGCTCAGCCGCTATTGTCTGCCTGTACGATTGCCCTTTTGTAGGAACTCGCAGAGAAAAACGTAAATCAGTTTCAGGGGTCCACTACTCATTCAGTGCATAACAAACGTAATTTTGTTGTTGCGGAAACAAAATCGTGTGAAAGCTGTCTGCAGGTCAGCAGCATTGTGGGTCACCTGAGCGGTGTCTGGAAATCTAGCAAACCTGCAGGGACGCCCACTTCTCATAAACCAAAAACAATGAAGACAAATACTCGGGTAAAAAAGCATATTATGTAAAGAGTCGTCGCATTAAAACTTGAACAGCTCTGAATGTAGTACTGGGGATTGTAGTAGGAGCAGAAAAGCTTAACGTTATTTACAATGGTAAAACTGAACTTTCGTATGCAGTTGTTAGCCGTGGTGAACAACCAGCATTGTTGGGGCATAACTGGATGCATAGGTTTCGTCTGGACATAAATCAATTTTATGCTGGGCCAGTACATGATTTAGAATTAATAGACGATGTTCATTTTGTCTCTGACGAGTAAGTATTTAAGAGATTTCCAAAACTATTTACACTCGGTTTAGGAAAACTCAAGGACTTCAAAGTGAAAATTAAACTCAAACCTGACACAGTTCCAAAACACTGCAAATCAAGGCCTGTACCACTAGTTGTTAGGGGAACGTCGACAGCTTCGTCTGGGAGGGTGTTCTAAAACCAGTGAATGATTGTGCTTGGGCTACCTCCATAGTGTTTGTGTTCAGGCCAAATGGTGACGTTTGTATTGTAGGGGATTATTCAGGCACAGTTAATTCACAACTGGATATAAAATACAGGGTGGCGTTCTACCTGGAAAACCGGGAATATTCGGGGAATTTATCAAGTCTGGAAAATTGAGGGAATTTGAAAAATATTTATCGAAAATCAGGGAATTTGAACATTTTCTGGAAAATCTTTCATGTATGAAGAATAGGTAATTCGGATTTAATTTTTTACTTCTAAAACCTTCACTTTACTTCAGTTAAAACCTTGTTTCCTTTTTGTTTCATTTCTGATAAAGCGAAAACTCCTTAGGCCTAAGTAATGTGGGCGTTACGCATAGGCGTCGATCCAGGGGGGGACGAGGGGGACCGTCCCCCCCACGTTTTCAAACTGAGGGGTTCGTCCCCCCCACGAAATAGGTTGCAAAGCTGTAAATGAGTATCTATTTATCACGCTTACCAGGTCGAGTTTGAAACAAGAAAATGTACTTTCGTTTTCTCCAATTGCTGAATCAGGTCATCAAATATTACAGTTCATAATACAGGTGAAGTGAACTCCCGTTTCGCCAAATCCCGTTCGCCAAAAAAAGCAGGTTAACAGTTTTGCCCTCAGGAGCCAGTCCCGTTTCGCCAAATCCCGTTTCGCCAAAACGAATTTGACAAAATTTTACGTACCGTCCACGAAATTTAATACCTCATTTCTATGGCTTTAAAAGGCAAACATTTAAAAGAGACAAGCAGCCCAGTATAAGCCCAGTTTATTTATTAGTGTTGTGAAAACTGGCAATAAAGGCAGAAAAACGTGCGCTTTAAAATATAATTTATTAGAATGTTTGGGCGTCACTGCGTCAATACCAAGGTTCTCTTTTATGAATAGTTAAGTTATACACGTGAAGGTTAACATTTTCCAAACGGGAATTCCCATTTTGCATAATCCCGTTTCTCAGAATCAAAATATTCTTCACAAATTTACCATTGCAGAAGTTAAAGAGGCATGCCTTATTGTTAGTAATTTTTGATTTGTTGTGATTTCTGATGTTATGTGTTTAGCCGCAGGGAGCGTGGCAGCGCAAGCAAGGCACGTAATTTGAAAAAAAAAAATCATTTTGAAAATGGGATTCTGCAAAACGGGTGGTGGTCTAGAAATGTCTGACCACTATCATCCTATAAATGTTCGTGTTTAAATGTTTTAAATGTTTCGTGTGCCTAAACTTTCGTGAACGATATTTGGCGAAATGGGATTTGGCGAAACGGGGCGTAACCACACGGCAGTAATGAAGTTAAGAATTTAAGTTGCAAGGCCAAGTCACAAAGATGACGGATTAGCGGGAAAAGGAGGATGTAAGCATATCACTCCGCTGTAGCAAAACAGGTATTTTTTAATTCCATAAAAATTTTAATTTAAAATAACACAATTTTATGGTAAAAATAATGAACATCACACAAATAATTGAAGCATATAAATGTCATTATTAGTCGCTTTATAAATCTAAACTTTATTTACTGTCTATTAATTCGAACTACTTTCCGACTGTGTTTGCGTAACCCTACTCGGTATGTAGTGCTTGAGAGGCTTTTTTCCACTTCCGCCGATGTAGTAAAAATGTAATTTAGTGCGAAACTAATCAAAACTGGAAGAGCACAGAGCTAAAGGAAAGATAAAGGAGTGTCCGATTTCAAATTACTTTGTTTGATTGTCAACGAAACGCCAACTGAATCGCCTGGTGGTTAGTTTGTTCTTGCTATGGTTATAGCCGAAACGTCAGATAAATGTGTACAGAACAAAACTTGTTAAGCTTTCCTTCCAAGTTTTCGTCAGTTGAAGTCTATACCAATTAACTCCATAAAAACCGAGCAAGAGAATCAAAATTGAAGATTAAGTTGCCGGTTTGATTTGCTAGTAGCTCTTTTCCTCTTTTTCAGTTCTCAGTTAATTCTCAGTTAATTCAGGAACGTCAGCTAAATCTTCCACCATTTGAAAAGTAAGCAACAATACTTTTCAAACCTAAATTTTCAGTGTTAGCTAGCGTTAATTTAATCCACCCAAAACCAAAACTGGTAGAAAAACCCGCCAAGTTTCCAAAAACGGTCGGCCTTTAAAGGTAGTGATATCATTCCACCAGGGAAAGGCCGCCAAGGTTAATCCTATTAGCCAAGTTAATCGCACATACTAATAGTTCGAAAGTTAAATGAAAACTAGACGATTGCTACAAGCGGTAGCAATCTTCAAGTTTTCATTTAACGTCCAAAGTATTATTCGGTGCGATTAAGTTGGCGAATGTTTTGGTGTGTTGATATCACTCCTTTGAAGGGCCGAACCATTCGGAACTTGGCGGCTCCTTTTACCAGTTTTGGTTTTTGATATGATATCAGTCCTTTTTTTAATATTGTGTATTACACTCAACTCCACTACCGTGCAGATGTGTAATAAAGTGGCACGTCAACAAGAAATTGGTTTCAACAATTTTCTACCACCTTTTGCCTATAGGTCGAACCATTCTCAACTTGGTCACCTTTTTATAGGTTTTTGGTTTGGTTTTAAATTTGTTATAATTTGTTTTATTTCATTAGTTTTGGTGTGTTTATATCACTCCTTCGAAGGGCCGAACCACTCTCAACTTGGTGGCCTCTTCACCAGTTTTTGGCTTTGTTTATTTTGCTTTGTTTTTAGAGTTGGTTTATTTTTCGTGAATTGGACGTGAATACAATACGTTGATTAGATTTATAGTGCTACACTAACACTAGTGTGTGGCTAGGCACGCACGTCAGTATACATGTTGTCATTGTCCGAACTTTGGCTGACCAATGAGAGACGGTGCCGACAATACTAACAATGGTTCTAAGAATGATTTCGTATACTTACGCGCCATCCCACGCCATCCTCGTTGCATCCCTAGGCTCCAAACCATCAAAGGTACGCAGTTCGTATCGTACTACAGCCATTTGTCCAATTTCATAGCTGGAAGCCTTCCCGTTATCTCGGTATCGATGAGTAATCACCCTATGGGATTTAACATGGGGATGAGCGAATTAGCTAGCTAGCTAGTTACACATTTTCAACGTTATTGAGGGTCAGATTTTGCATTGAAAGCAGCTTAGCTGGCATTCCTACACGAGTTAATTTTTATCAGGTGGGTCATTGCTCTTGATTTCAACACAATTTAAGCTTTTGTACCGCATTATTATTTTCCCTCAAGTACCTGAAATGTGCCCAACTATGCTTCAAGATATAAGACACTGACGCTATGGCGCCGCGCTACAACGGTTTACAACCTCGACTATTGAATTGATGTGATGATTGTTGCCTAACTTGGTGCGAGACACTAGCGTGTGTCTAGATAATATTTAAAAAAAAATTAATTCATCAAGGAATTTAATTTGTAAATAAAATGTATACAAAAAACGGAATTTTGGTAACAATTAGGTTTTTTCGACCTCGCATGCTAAAGAATTTTTACGAAAAGCATCCGCAATTTGCTAAACAATGCGTTGCAAACGTGTCCCAGAAAGCCGAAAATAGGTTCTCAAATGGTGTAAAATGCTTCAGCTCCCGAGGCTCTGCCCCGGACCCCGCTGGGGGGCTCCCCCTGGCCCCCTAGCTGGATTTGCCGGGCTTCTGCTAAAGTAGCAAATATTTAACAGTAAATTTTCATTTTCTTCCCCCCACCCCCCCTCACTGGAGTTTGGAGTTGGTTGGCGTTACTACTATGTCCCCCCCCACAACTTAAGAAAAATCGACGCCCTTGGCGTTACGTGTTCAGCAAGTTTTTAGTTTTGTTCAGATGTTGGTTGATCGGAACTAGGTTAAAAGCAGTCTATAAATATGATAACAAAACTACTGCCAGAGTTCAACACTATATAAACTTATTGGAGACCTAGTTGGTATTAGAAAGTGATACCCTTCATTCGGGGTCCTGAGAAAAACAAGATTTAAAATGTATTTAGCATTACATAGATGTAAAAAAAAAATAATAATTACTGTTATTTCTATTCATTCGATTTTAGTTTCCTGTTTAAGGAGATCACAACAACTTCTGTTAGGTAATGAGAGTAAGAACTGGTGAGAGTGAGGTAACCGGTCTCCGGCAGTATTTTCTTTTAACCACTATTCGTAGATTTACACTAAAATTAATATTTACCAGTCCAGAAGAAGAGTAATCGCTGCGCCAACTGTATGCGGCCATAAATGCTAACACAATAACACCCAATGCACCAGCTCCGGTTATTTCCAGTTGGCGAGCAGCACATAACGAGAGAACTGCACCGCAAAACAAAAGTGTCACTCGCTGACTGGTTACGTGACTCTGAAACAACAACCATAAGTACAGTTAAAACCTTTCTAACTTTATGCAGTAATGGTTGTTAAGAACAAGTACCAGCCATACCATAAAACTCGAGGTCGTCTTTCAGTCAACCTTCATCAATGCTTATGAATCTACACAGTAATGGAGGTAATTTTAGTACATTTAGCACACTCAATACTAGAAAGTGTACATCCCGAAATCAGCAACCAATATTATATCTGGTCATGACATCACATCCGGTCAATGACGTCATTTTCGCCCACCATGATATATTGCCACGTGACTCCCAACATCGATGTCGACCATCATTTTACGTCACGCGTCCCAGCGTCATTTCCGACCATCCTCAACATCCAAAAGATCGGCAACTGCCGTTTGCAGTGACTTATTTTAAACATCACAAAAGTAGAATAAACTCTCATTACCACCGACACGAAATTTCGTCAATTTACCAAGAACTCTTGAAAGTAATCTCTTTTAAGTTTTCGGACCTTCATCAGAAAAACACGAAGCACAACAACAAAAGAATGTTACTTAACAGTGATCACCATCTTTCAAATAACACGCTAGTGCGAGCATCACTAATCACTATTCTCTCAGAACCAAGCCCCACTGCTTGTCGAGCTTGTTCTTCACATTAAATTGAACTGTCTGTTCCATCTACACGTGGGAGGCTCCTATCAGATTCAGAACGGGTAGCCTGAAGAATGGCCAAAATCTTAGTGCTCTTAGGTGCCTCCCTGTAGTGAATTGGCAGAGAGTAACACAGACTTAAAACTCCAGGCAATATGGTGCTTTTGATGTTTTGTATGTTGAGCTGTGCTGTTAAGTTTGTCTCCCCTCACTACTGAAGCAACGTACTCTCGAATACTCTCATGCAGCTGTCTCTTGGTCTCGCCATTGTAGACAGCATTGCATTGGCTGCATGGCCTTTCCTTTATCGCAGATGTGGCGGTAAGTCAGCAGGAGATTGGGGTTGGGGGAACAGTGTTCTCACTGTGGGTGCCCCAGGTGGGACTTGGCACCTGTGGCGGTTGGGGTATCGATGAGAGCATTGAACATTCGGAGATAAGGGGCCTTATGGGTGGGGAGGGGAAGGGCTCGTCTGGTTCGCAGACGTTGATTTAGTAGCTGGCAACTTTTTGAGGTTAGGAGGGAACCTTAGGTAACGCTTGACTCCCTTTTGAGAAAAATCTCATAGCACTCATCTGGCGGTCATCGTGGCTGAGCGGTGAAAAAAGCTCAGGCTGGTTGCTGGAGGTTTGAGAATCTGGTCAAACCACTGGAAAGGGATCTTGGCAAAGTCCCCGCCAACACTGCTGGCCATGGTAACATTGAGAGGCTATCATGCTCCTTCAGCAGCTGTGGGAACTTATTCTGGCCAATTATGGACAATCTTTCAACCCCTACGATAATCAGAGGTTTCCTGGTTCAAATCCCCGGGCTTGCCCCTCTTTACCAAATATTTCTTCTCAAAAAAGGCTGGTAATGTTCAAAATTGAGCCGGTTCAGCCACACAATCATTAAATTGCTTTGGTTGACTTAAGGCTCAAAAAAATAAATATAAAAAAAACTAAAAAGAAAAACTCATTCGTTACGTTCTGGCACAAACGCCAGCATTTCAGTCGGTCGGTCATCTGTCTCACCAGCCATGTTTGCAGCTCTTGCAGTTTTCTTCATCCTAGAATGGTGCCAAGCCTTTCACGTCTTAGCACTAATACGGTGAGCCGGGAATCCTCGTATCAGAAAGGTTATCTTAGCCCGATTTAGGAATCTCCGGACCATCTTCTGGTCAGAGGAATGATCTATCATTCGAACGAGTTCGTTGAGCAGCATGGCTTTCAGTCGATCCTGGCATGGCCGGAATGGTATGGTACGCCCCTACCCGAATGGCACGGCTTCTGGTAAGGCTAATACCTAACGTTCCACTTTCTCCTGGCGAGAAAGACATCAAGGAAAAGGCAGACTCCTGTTCTTTTCCTATTCTCACGTGAACTGAATGGAAGGGTGCCAATGACAGAGGGCCTTGGAGATGGCCTGTTGCTGACGTCCTAGCGCGACCCTTAAAGGGGAGACGCAGACCATCTCCCAGGACCTGAATGAGTGGCTCCCTTCTATTCAGCTCACGAGAAGAGGAAAAGAATGCGAGTCTGCCTTTCCTTGACGCCTTGCTCACCAGGGAAAAGTGGCTAAAAGAAGAGTAAACCCTAGGATCTTTGACGTGCCACAATCAACATAAGCTTGAGGCACCACACGGCCGTTCTCCTCCCGAATATACCATTCTGTTCTACCCGAATATAAGAATGAGACGACACAACAATGAAATAAAAATGAAGGGTTTACCCGCTAACAGCACTACTACCAATTAGCATTTTAGGGGTTTTGAAGCTATACCGTTTTAATTATTTTCTCCAAAAGGACAATTGTTTCGGCATGGTGCATTAGGTACATTGTTTCAGCAGTATTATATACTACGGCTAAAAGATGCCATTCAGTTCTATCCAAATACAAGAATGAGTTGACACAACAATGAAGCATTAACCCGCTAACACCACTAGCATAATTAAAACGGAATCTTATTTGGGGATTTTTGAAGTTACATACTGTACAGTAAGTTGTAAGTTTTAATTATTTTATCCAAAAGGATAATTGTTTCAGCAGTATAATATACCACAGCCAAAAGATGCCATTCAGTTCTACCCGCATATAAGACTGAGACGACGTATTAATGAAATGACAGTGATGCGTTTACCCACTAGCACAGTTATGACCAACTAGATGTTCCCAGCACAACATGCCATTTGTTGTCGTAGTATTCTGTTTGGCCACAGCTTCCTGGATGTAACAAGCTTAATGTTAGACATTCGACGCGCCGTCCAGTTAGCCACTGATTCTGCCACCAGTCGCGCTGCGAACATCCCAAAAATGAACTGCTTTGGGAGCTTTGGGATTGAACTGTGACAGGTACTCGTGACGCGCGATACGTGGATTTTAAGCTTAAAACATTGCATTGACACCAAATTATTAAAGTTTAACAACAATGGCTTCATGCTACGTACCTCTTTGTCCACTCGACGACAAAACAAAGCTTCCGGAGGTTTAATTTCACGAATTTCAAACAGAAGAACAACCAAGGTACGTGCGTATTGTACTGTATAATACGCTACGGCGTTTTCTATTCTCATTAAAAATGTGTTAAACGATCCCTTGACATAGCAGTAAACCATCCGAAGACTTCAAGAATAGTCGCCATTACCATAAAATAAGGTTCGTTTAGCCCTGCAACACCGGTAAATCTAATAATGAAAGGATTGCCACGTTTTTGCGCATCCCGCTAACACTAATCAATGCTATGATTGGGGTAGTTCGTTCTTCTTGCTTTAACTTCAGCGCACCACTTGGACGAAACTTCTGGCATGCTACGTGAAATCGAGCGTTAAGCCTTTTACATATAGGGAGCTATGGTTAGGCCTATTGCTGCAGTTAGGTCTACTATTGTTTCTGTTTGATAGCACACAGATTTTCGTTAGCTTTCGTTAACAGTACAAATCGTCATGTTTCATTGGTTACTGCTTGTTACTACAAAATCGAAATACCCTTCACATCGCCTACTCCCACTCAACCTTTTTCATTGGAACCGTGCAAAGAATCCCCATTTTCCAATCCTGCCATTAAGAAGTAATCTACTCGCCCTATCACTTTAATTTCCTGCTTTTGAGATGGTGGTCATAATTGCTGCATATCCCCGACCGCATCTCCATCCACGCAAAGCCAAATATATGTATTGGTATTGGGAGTTTTCGAAGCTAGAGTGAATCGTACAACAGTAAGTTATAATTATTTTCTCCAAGAGGACAATCGTTTCAGCACTGTTATATGACATGGCCAAAAGATACCACAGTTCTATCCAAATACAAGAATGAGACGACACAGCAATGAAACAACAATGAAGAATTTACCCGCTTAAAGCAATAGCAAAAATATGACCAATTGATATTTTGTAGCTTTTTGAAGATAAGAGTGCAGCATACGAACAGCACGTTTTAATTATTTTCTCCAAAACGACACACATCTGAAAATTGCAAGCCACATTTAAAACTGTCGTTATGTTCATACGACTGCTCAGGGCTGGAAAAAGTTCCGTATCCTGGTATCTAGGATACCGGGAAGGTTGAGATGTTAGCGGGAAGCTTCGAGTTAACAAAAAAAAATCATTGTAAGAGTGTAGTTTCAGAAATTTCAAAAGCCACTTACTCATAACAGCAAGTGATTAACTTATATGGTTTGTATTTCGTTTTAAATGCTAAGACAAGCTCCCAACGTTAGATGTTTTAGTAGCTGCACAGAGCAACGCGTTTTAGGCAAGTTACTTTCCCTCCCTGTAACTGTAGTGGGCATAGTCCACTCTCTCAGGACAGCAAGAACGACGGGTGTGGTGAAAGGGTTGCGGGTGGGGGATGAGTCTAACTACGACGATTCTCAACGGTGGCTAACTTGTGCAAATGTCTTGAAGTGCTGTAGGAATGATAATTTTACTGCCTGAAAAAATTAAACGCTTGGTATGTATTAAATATAATTAAAATAAAATAAAATACTCCAGCAATGCAACAAGAGCTTTGAAAGGTTCCGTTTGCTGTCAACAGTACGAACATTTTTTTTTTTAAGTAAACAAAACAAAAACTGTTAGTAAAAATTTCGAATCTGCTATACAAAAGTTTCATTTTGCATCTCAGTTTAGCTAATCAACTTTTGTTGGGGAGGGGGGTCAAGCCCTGCGTTTTTATGTGGCAGCAGACACGCTAAAAAAAAAGGTCATTACGTCCACATTATACAGGAGCGGGAAGGCTGACGTGGGATACAGGGAAGTTTGGAACTTTTTCCAGCCCTGCGACTGCTTAACCACGAAGTCTAGTGAGACTATAAATGGACATTTCCAATTGTTTCTTAAAATTTGTTTAAAATGCTGTTCGTTAATATTCAGATATTGTTCTTTTTATAGTTACGCATGTTAAGAAACGGATTTATTAATGAAAATCAACAAACAAAATGATCTAACACGGAAAAATCAACCAACCTTCGGCTTGGTTGACCAAATAGGTAATTACTTACCCCTAAAGGATCAGGTATATACCATAAAACATAGCCTACAATCAGTCCAAACACAATGCCAATCGTACATTCCACGGGTCCACGGAAAATTTGAACTAGCAGGTTACCTGAAGAAAAAGCAGAAATTCTTAATGGCACGTTTTATCGCAGGGTTAATGTGAGTTATTCCCTATACAAGTTAATTTAATTTATTGTGTTTTATTCCGTGATGCGCTTATGCGCAGATGCACACACAAACAGGGCCTGAACAAGTGAATGAACTGTTATGAACAGAAATGACAGTATATTAAACTGTGTATGATAGTTTAACTTCTGTTGTTTTAACTTTTTACTAACCATTTGAAGCATAACGAAGAGGAGAACATTTGAAAGCCAATGGACGTGTGTAACGTTTCGTTGGTTGAGGGACATGTACGTGTATAAACACATTATTGAGTATTGTGATAGTTTTGTGCAGTATCGATTCAGACGTGTTTTAGTTATGGTAAATGATTGAACACTGCTTCATCTTCCTGAATAAATAGGAATGATACTAGTCAGAAGACTTCACATACGTTCAGCGTGTTTATATATGGAACCCATGTTGATTCTGGTTGCTCGCCGGCCTAATAATAATAACATAATAACAATTTTGTCACGATAGCAACAGGTCTGGCAAGGACCCTAAGATCGCTAACAGCCAGCCTCAATTAAAAAACAGAAGACAATCACATATAATGATACAGATTGACCAAGGGAAGGTGAGGGGATTAGGTATTGGGACACGAATGCCTTACCACCAAGGTTAGACCTACCAGGGACTGTAAGGCCCCCGATGGCATCGCCAAACGTGTTGGATACGGGAGGTGTAGGATCGGCCCAAGTAAAAAATAAAAGCCAGATGAGCAAATGAGACTGTTAAAAAGCAACGTTATATAACGTTATATAATGTTAACGACAAATTGATATAATGATTGAACACTGCTTCATCCTCTTGAATAAATAAACTAAAATGTGGGCAGTAGAATAGGTGAAGTTAGAAGAGAATCTAAATACATCTAGCCGAAATGCCAAGCTTGTGCCAGGGTTAAGAACTGGTCTAATTGGTCTTAAGAATCGGCAACTGCCTACTGCTGAAAATAAGTGTAAAATCCTACATCTTGGGGGAAAAAAATGAACACTTCCCTTACAGCATTGGAAAAGCCAAGCTTACAAATGAATGTAACATTAAAGATCTTGGTATCTTTTTTCAGATGATTTAAAATAGCTACACACGTAAACTCTATTGTTAAAGCAGCTCGCATTTGTGCTATTCTGATTCGTAGATGTTTCCATTTACGGGACATTGCTATGTTCTTTAGGGCTGTTAAGACATATGTGAATCCAGTCTTTGAGTATGCCTCGCCAGTCTGGTCACTTCATCTTGTGGGGGACATCAAGCTCATTGAGTCGGTCCAGCAGCGTTTTACTAAGCTGCTACCTGGTCTTTCCAACATATCGTGTCCTGACTGTTTAAGATCCTTGAATCTCCCTCCTCTCAAACTGCGCTGTTTGACTGCTGACCTAGTAATGACTTTTGGTATTTTACACAATCTTTACCATGTCGATAGGGGTCATTTTTTTACTATTCGCGGATGCAAAAGGACCCGGGGAGACCATCTAAAGCTCGTTGTAAACCGTTGATTGGACTGTTGAAAGTTCATTTTTCGTAATATTGTGGTGCATGCTTGGAATGGCCTGCCGCCAGAGTTTATTTCAGCACCGTCCATTCCCACTTTCCGACTTAGACTGAAAAAGGTAGACCTATCGGGTCTTGTCAGTTTTTAGACCCTTCTGCCTCCTGCTGTCAACCCCGGGTAGGTTTTCTTAAAATTGGCTGTGTGGCCCTATAGGACCCTTCACATTCCAGTTGTTCTCACAACAAACAAATATTATTATTATTAAAGTCAAGGATTGGAATGGATACAGCTTAATCTTGGCTAACCAGCCATTAACAACCGGTTAACACTAAGCGTGAACAAAGTACATCTAGTGTATTCATTTTCGACACAAATATACAAGGTATTACTGGGAACAACGTGACGACTACAAATGCATTGTTATACAATAAGGAGCATGGTCATGTGGGTGGTGAACCTGATGCGACTGGAAGTTATCGCAGCAACTAGATGGCGATCCCAAAGCCTCCTGGGACTAATGACTAACACAGCCGAACTCCAACATCAGTACTTTGCTTAGCAGCACAACTATCCACAGGGGCCTCATTGTGCTGTGAGAAGGTTACAGAATTTACGACTTACTAGATGAAAAGTAGACACTTAGCACTATTCCAAATCCACCAATAGCCAAGACGTCGTCAATGCTCGCAGCTGCGATAGCTAGTGTTGGAATGCCTTTGATAACACACAAATTATTTCTTTGCAAAGTTAACATTCCAGGTACAACCACAGCTGGGGAAACAGCAGCTAGAGAAAATCTGCAAAAAAAAAAAAAAAAATGGAGTCAATGGTGTGCGGTCTAACTAAAGTGCAAGACACTGTGGCAGCTACTGTTATGAGGTTGTGGGTTGCTTAGGGTGGAGGAGATTGCACTAGATTGCACCATGTATCTTTATATGACATCTAGATAGGCACAATGCAATACTACATCCCTATATTACTTTTTAGATTTTAAACGATACATAATCACTTAGGTTTAGTGGGGATCGTTCAGCCCTTACTGGGCCACCAACATTTGAAACACCACGTGCATTGTTCATAATTATAACAGCATCACTATCAGTGTCATTGAAATCCCTTTCACAATTTGCTTTGTATTTACTGCTTGAAAAACTATTCGAGTTACACAATTTGAGGTGAATGTTTTTCATCACTTCCTCTCCCATTTTTCATTGTAAAATGCATGCATTAGCTTTCGGCTGTGAACTGCTCGTTGCTAAAATTTGACATAAGTTTGCTTTGTGATATGCTTAACGCGCACTTTGTCACCCGTTTTGAAATTGAACGAATGAGTATGTCGTCTTATTTGCATATGCTTTCTCTTCAGCTTTCCAAGCACAATCATTTTTAGCTGCTTCAATTACTAAAGATTTTTAACTGTTTCTTAGCAAAAAGAGTGCAGTAATAAAATTAATTTTGCGAGAAGCTTTAGGTGTGGTGGTGTAAGTCACGCAACATTTATATGTTTTTTTTTGTTGTATTTTTTAGTAAAATAGCGTCAAAATTTGCACATGTGAAGCAAAAACATAACCAACAGTACAATGCAGTGAGTGGTAATTTTTGTTCTAAATAATTTGGTAATATCATGATATTACTACATCACAATATAGTTATCACCGATTTATCGTAATCAAAATTGTCGATATTGCCCATTCTTAGGTCAATAAATAAAGATGCAAACCTATTTACGTTGCCTTTTGGACTTAAATGTCTGACTGCCTGAGTGGGAATTGAACCCATAACCTTTAACTACAAAGACCGGAGTCCTACTGCTAAGCCGTACTTGCACAGCTAAAAGCAAACTTCCGTAGGCCGCATTTAACATGCATAAATATGCATATAATCAAATACTTTCCAAACTGCATTGGAGGGGCGCTTGTTTGCGCGTCAGACACCAAATTAACAGAAAGGAACACACAAATGAAGCATGAAATTCTCGCTTTGTGTGTTCCTTTCTGTTCACTTGGTGTGTGGTGTGCAAACAAGCGCCCCTCCAGTGCACGTTGGAAAGTTATTTGATTATACCTATGTGTGCGTGTTAAATGCGGCCTATGAACGTTTCCTTTTGGCCGTGACAATATGGCTGAGTGGTAGGACTCTGTACGGCCTTTGTTCTCAAAGGCCGTGGGTTCAATTCTCGCTCAGTCAGACTGACATTTAAGTCCAATAGGCAACGTAAATAGGTTAGCATCTGTATTATTAATCAATTTTCCAGCCCATTTGACTTTCCGTCCTGTTCATTCCTAGGTCCTCACGTTTTAAATTAAATATCTATTGTAATACTTAAGTAGATCTACTAGAAAAAGTACTAACCTTTCTGAATCCCAAGTAGATCTACTGGAAAAAGTACTAACCTTTCTGAATCCCAAGTAGATCTACCAGAAAAAAGTACTAACCTTTCTGAATCCCAAGTAGATCTACTGGAAAAAG
>JAHWFP010134300.1:0-30674 GCA_023313725.1 Lithobius niger | reverse complement strand
CCAAGTAGATCTACCAGAAAAAAGTACTAACCTTTCTGAATCCCAAGCAGATCTACTGGAAAAAAACGTACTAACCTTTCTGATATATACCTGCCTTTCAAAATTCAAATTAAACTGAATGAAAAGTTAACTTTTCTTTGGTAAATTCTAACATCTGTCAAAAGTTTGTTAGTCACTGCTAACTGATCTTTTAAGACCCTTAACCAGACCTTGTAATCATGTTTAGAGCTTTAGCTGGCTTATAGGCACTTGCATGCACTGTTCTTTGTGGTACCTCACTTAATCGACAATATTATTAGTAAGTAGTGGCTCCGACTCTTAAGAGTACAAGTTTTGTGTTTCTTTGCTTTAGAAAACTTAGTTTATCAAGTGACTAATAAATTTACCGATTATTAGATTACAGATTTTCTCAAGCAAAGTAAATACATCATGTATTGACAAGTCGTGATGCGTAAAGCAAATGGTGTTTTGCTCTAGAACCCATTGTACCCATCAGGTAAAATGGCACTCAACATGGATTAGATGAATCCAACATGAATTTTCTTATTATCAAGTTTAGACGATCTCAGTACTATACAACAATGTTTGTAACAATGCAACAAGCGTGATACCTTCATCCCAGGCCTGGAGCACTGGGATCGACAAAGGGCCAACACAAACACAAGAAAGAACGAATCGTGCTGACGTTCTTTTGCTGAGAAAGCTTGACAATGCGACTGTGCGTGCAACAATGTTTGCACAAAAAACCAATCCGATTTTCCCTTTCAGCGAACAAGGACGATGTTGCAATAACAATGACAGTGAATGCTTTTTTTTCAATTGTTACGCGCCTGAGTGATAAATAGGTTATTTATCTACTAAATAGGTTATTTATCTACTAAATAGGTTATTTATCTCAGTACTCGGAAATTGGGTAATTACCTATACTACGTAGTGACATTACATATGTATACATTACGTAATATATAGATGCATCAGTGTTACATTTTGGGTTTTTGTATTCAACTAACACATCTGGCTGAAGACAGCGTCCATCACCATAGTTAAAGCTTCAAAACTCGCATCTGCTTGCAATACAGCTTAAGGCCTCGTTTCCGCAACGACTCGCCTTTGCATTCTCGCAGCGAGAATCTAATAGCGATGGCTAAGGTATTGTTGCCATGGTAACAACGTTACCTGGATTAGCAAAATCTGACCTCGTTGGAGTGAATGATTGCAGTCTTATCTGTGCCAATAAAATAAAGCATTCCTCCTGACGAAACAATTTTCCCAATTGTTTCTAAACTCAGTTATTGGCTCGTTTCGTTGTGAGCTGGCAGAGCTAAATCTTTTAACCGCCGCCATGTTGGAATTTCAGATAATTTCTAGCTCCTAGCTGCGAGAATGCAAAGGCGAGTCGTTGCCTAAGAAGCCCTCGCAAGGATTAGGATTTTGATAAATAAATACGGTCACGAGTTTATGATTGCATACACATCCGTAAGACTTAAGTGTCCACGCAGTGTTGGAGCAATAGGGTGCCGAACGGAAAAAAGGGCGCCGAAAATGCAGCTCGCCTCTCCCCCCCCCCCCCCCTTTAAAATAAAAATTGAAAAAAAAAATGCGAATACAATTGGTCTTGAAAAATTAATTTGTGAGTTGCAGCAGTAGTTTAAGGTAAAGGTACCCTCTGACTGGCAAGAAAACTCACAAGAACATGAATTTGGCAACAAATACTTAATTTTCTGCCCAGTATTTCGGGTTTGTTTACAATAAAAGTGTTAAAATACTAAAAAAAAAATGGGAGTGGCAGCTCCCACTTTTTTTTTAGTGTTAACCTTGTGGGCACAAATTGTGGACTTCACACAGCCACCATGTTGAAAAATTATTCATTATGGCGGCTGTACGAAGTCCACAATTATTTGTGGCAGCTCCGACCTGATTTAATATTTTTATTGTGAACAAGACCCAAATTCCGGGCCGAAACTTAGATATTTGTTGCCTAATTCACGTTTTTGCTAATTTTCTAGCCAGTTAGGGGGCATATCATAAACTAAATATAATCGTAATCCTTCAGATGTAGACAAATATTTTTGTCTCGTGCCTTCCTACCTCACCCCTTCATGTCAAATTCACGTGCTTTCAGTCTGTTGGCATTATCTCTGTGGCACCGTGATTGGTCGATTTGGGAAGGGGGGTGAGGAAGCTGCAATCTGCTGTATAATAGCGATAAAGTGCAGCGCTCAATGAGCTACTGGCCCCAGGTGCTCAAACGCCTTGCTCCGGCACTGTGTCATACAGTTACTATCACTTCATATTCCATCCCCTGTCATAAGATCGTCTGGGAAAGAAGCTGTAGGTTTTGGTTTCTGGCTGTAGACCAGTTGATTCAACGTTGACAGAATCGTATTTTACCAAAGCAACAATAAATGGTGTCACCTTTCCGGATGCACTGTTCTGGGATAGCCCCTGTTAAAAATATGTTGCAAGTTTTAACCTAATAAATAGGTTCAAAAAATATCACTTGTGCTACAGTTAGTCCAGGCAACTCCACATGCAACAGGGTTTGATGATCTTGAAGCAGCCCAAGAATATAGTTTCTTTGAGCCAAGGCCGACTGCAGTAGAAATTACATGTCTCGCCTACTGGCTCAACCCGAGTTGAAACTGGTGTTGAGCTAGGAGGGGAGACCTGCAATTTCTACCCCAGTCGGAAGCCATCTCGTTGCCTGCTTCAAAATCATTCAAGCATGTGGAGTTGCCACATTCCTGAACTAATTGTACCACGAGTGATAAAGTGAAGCCATCACATTGCCTACTTCAAGATCATTCAACATTGTTACATGTGGAGTTGCCACATTCCTGAACTAATTGTACCACGAGTGATAAAGTGAAGCCATCACATTGCCTACTTCAAGATCATTCAACATTGTTGCATGTGGAGTTGCCACATTCCTGAACTAATTGTACCACGAGTGATAAAGTGAAGCCATCTCATTGCCTGCTTCAAGATCATTCAACATTGTTGCATGTGGAGTTGCGACATTCCTGAACTAATTGTACCACGAGTGATGTTTTTCGTACCTATTTATTAGGTTAAAACATAACACACATTTTTTATGGGTTATCCCAGAACGACCAGTCGTTCCACAATTGGCCACAAATGTCAGAACGAGCGATGGAACATACAGTCATACGTATTATAATGGACACTCCGTTGGGCCTTATGTACTCTCTTTTAAGCTGTTCCTGAAACAGTCACACATACAGGGTGATTCATAAAGTACTGAAAAATAGGCCTATAAAATGTAGGCCTATAAGACGTAGGCCTATAAAATGTAGGCCTATAATAGACCTAATAAAATGACGATGGTCACACGACTACTCCAATTTGTGTACAGTACACCTTAGGTTATTGTATCAGTGGAAAGCCCGTCATAAATGAAATGGGATAGTAGTTCCTGCCATTCCGCCCCTCCCCCCTCCTCCAGGAAATAAAATGTGCTCAACAGTTATAGCACGGCCCCTACTGTACCCAAGCTACAAGCCTAATGTCCTGCCTCATTAACTTTGTGCAACTTATTGTGAAACCAGGATTTAAACCCAGTAACCGAAAAGGTTTGAAATTCGTTGATATCTCCAACCGTATTTACGTATTGCAGTGCATTTGTATTGCCAAACCGAAAACCTAGCAAAGCTCTGAACAATTTAGTCAAATTTAATGAATTTCCTGAACTCAGGGTTTGAACCCGTAACTGAAACCTCGCTTTTGCTGAAACGTTACGAGATGCGGTGATATTTTCAACCGTGTTCATGTACTGCAGTGCATTTGGATTGCCAAACTGAAAACCCTGCAAACCTCTAACCAATTTCGTCAAATCTAATGAATATCCTGAACTCAGGCTTTGAAACTAAAAAGGTTTGAAATGCGTTGATATTTTCAACCGTACTGCATCTGTAGTAGTGGAATGAAGCTTGTTTAAGCTAGCCTAATAAAACGTAACTGCCATTTGTGGAGTGGTGGGTTTGTATTCATGGCACCCCTGTTCTTTAAGGATTCTATCGATGGCAGTTTGATTGGTATTAAGATGCTGGGCAAGGTCTCGTTGTGATGTTTGAGGGGTTGCTTTGACAGACTCAATTACGGCAAGCGTACTTGGCCGAACGTGGACCACCACATGCTACCCCAGTCGTCTGCCACAGACCCTGTTGCCTTAAATTTCCGCAGTAAATTATTGACTGTGTTGTAACATGGCCTATCTCTGTCTGGATGGCAGGCGTGAAACTGGTCAATAACTGCTGCAATGGTTTGGAAGTTGGCTTCCTACATGCCACAAAGCACGACTAGTTCAATCCTCTCCTCAATAGTGTACTTCAGAGGCATGTCTCACAGGCCTACAGGTTCCAACCTAACGCTCAACTTTTACATTCAAAGAAGATGGCTATATGACGGAATTGTAATACTACAAGTCCGACCTGACAACAGGCAGTTTGCTACAACACAATTACAAAACGTCCCCGTCAAGTGCAGGTAGAATTCCAGGGATGCACATTTGGACACAGCAAGCCTTTATTAGATTGAACTAAGGGTTTTTTGTTTCATGTGCTAATAAAATTAGGCACCCCTATAGTATAAGCCTACATTTTATAGGCCTACATTCATAGGCCTATTTTTCAGTACTTTATGAATCACCCTGTACTTCTAACAATGATATGGTGAAGTTTGGTTTCATTTGCTTTGGATTAATTACATAACACTCGCTACATGAAAGCGCTTTGGAGGGTTGCTCATAACGTTAAATCCGTATGTCTTGGGAACTCCTTGCTCATAACGTCCATTTCTCCTATCTGGCACCACCTAACAAAAGCAATTCGGTGGATGGCTTTACTTCTTCACATTCTTTTACTTTGGTAAACACATACAGGCGCTTAAGTTGTTGTTATGCCCAAGCAAAGATGTGGACCCATAAAAAGAACGCACGTACCTGGTAATCTATTTTAATGCCGCTCGTATTTAAAGTAAATAAGTGAAAATTAAGTGAAAAAAAAGTGGTACATTACTAGGAAAAGCACAAAACATGCATACCTTTGATTACCAGCGTTTTACCCCACTCATTTTCCAACACTCGGGTTTAAAGCAGGATGGGATGTGTCCGCTGCGCGTTAAAGGGAAAACGAGAATCACATTGCTTAGCCGAACCACTTTCTAATGTCACATAAACAGCCACCTTATTTTTAAAACCATTTTCCTAAAATTCTAGAAAAGTACACTTCAACCAAGTTCCTAGACAATTCGATTCGTAATGCTTTTGGCAAGACTTACCCTAACATCAAACCCCAGGCAATAGGCAAGTCGAGTAGAAGATGTGACGTAATGCCTAGGGTGAATGCTTCCACCAAGCAAGGTGTAAATGATAATCGAAAGCACACAAAGGATAGCCGTCGTAATGCTGCTGGATTAAGCCCAAGACCTGCTCTTGTCAAAATAATACTTAGTGCTGTACTTCTGAAAAAATAATAATGGTATGGAGAATCACGCATTATTTCCCTCACCTGTGGTACCAGTAATTAAAATAGTTAGCATCCACTTTAATTGACAAACCGGCAAACCGTCTAAAAATTACTATACACTAGTGAAAAAAATCACAAATACTTCGGCCACTTCTGCTACTGGGTGTTGAACTAACTAAATGACTATTGTTAAAGAGATATACCTCCCAGCACCATTTTTCTCGATCCACCACATCAAGGACGGCCACAAAGGTCTATTTACTTACAGCTAGTCTTTCCCTTGCTAAAAAACCGTTTTAAAATGTGGCGTCTAGGAGATTTTCTGTTGAATATTGTTAACCATATTTAAGAACGACCCGTAACTATATGATGCATTGCGCGCGTACAATAATCATGACGTTTCATCTCTGTGTGTACATCTACTAATTTTCTAATAATTACCATGAGACCTAAAATCTAATAGACTAATGCGATAAAAATTAAAATTAATTATTCCAATAGATCGCCGAAGCAAAATTATGAGACACTAGCCTAGAAAATTATAAATTGTGATTTTAAAATACGAGAATCATTCCGGTTTGTGACGACACAATCGTTGACTTGATTCAGTCTCGTGTACTATTCCCAAAGGCAACCGAGACAGCAGATATGCGAGAAACGCAGCTACCACCCCAGCCGACCTTTGCGCTTTAATTGCTCAGATGACGATCTGCGCGTAGCTGTAATTTGACACGGGGAATGTTATAAGGCAGGCCGGGTGCCCCTTTAATGGTTGAAGACCATCACAGATTCAACAATATCGTTAACAAGATTCTTAACAGCTTTTTTTTTTTACTTACCGAAGAATAGGGTACCATGTCTTTCTGTCAATGGCACTTCCTCTCAGACCATATGGATCAAGTGCATTTCCCAAGGCAAATCCAATCAACAACATTCCTACATGACATTTAAAAGTTGTCAACATAATTCTTAGATTTATTCCAAGAGTGCAGTATTGTTAATTTCCACTTGTATACCATACTTGTTGCCCTTATTTTACTCCTCTAAAATGCGAAAAGAATGACTGAAATTCCGCTGCATACATTCTTTTATGCAGTTAAAATTAATTTGTCCCTCATTTAAAATGGGGGGGGGGGGAAACCTTAGTTCGTCAGCCTTTCTATTTCTTCCCACTTAACGGCAATGTGTTAATTGTTTGCTTTCAGAATTATATTTTTTAAAAAGTACACCATTCTGAGATCAAAATGAAAAAAAAATAAACTTTTACTTTATTGCAGACCAGCAAGGGCCCATATAAAACACATTACAAATACAACAAATACAGGGTGGGCATAAAGTCTTTACCAAATACCAAAAAATTATTTGCAAAGGGGCAAAGGGGCGATTCGCCCTCTCTGTGAGATTTTGAAAGCTTATTCGGCAAATTGGCCAAGTCACTTTTTCCATAGCTGAAAAATTATTTACCGTCAGATGGCTGCATTTTGAGGTCAAAGACGCAACTTTCATCTTAGCTAATTTATACTTCTACTGTTTTTCTTTAAATCACTGAAGTAACCAGGTAACAAATGAAGAAATACGACAATAAGTAGAGATAAACAGTAAGACTTACTAACTCCATATTTTGTTTAAATTCTCAACATTTCTAACAAAGTTTCAGTGTTTAAAAAAATAAGTATCTAGTATGAAAAACTGAAAGATTTACATTACAAAATTTCTTTATGCGTATAATGCAGTCAGCAAAACTGGTTTTATAAAAATGTTTTCCTTTACAATGCCGGAAAATAGCAAAAATGCATCAGCTTTCGGGGCTCTTATTCGGGTCTCCCTCCACACCATTCGGCTAAATGCCTAGTGTTGCCCCCTCAGTGCAAAACCCTAGTTACGCTACTGAGACGAGATGCAGATGTATGAATCAAAGAGACTCGTAGTTTGGACAAAACAGGATTACTGGCAAAAGGGACTGTCCAACTGATTCATTAGATGCCAAAGCATGTCTGTCAAGCGTGTCTGGCTGTAATGGATCTTCTGTGGTTCCTGTAGGACCAGTGGAAGCAATTGGGAATCGGATATATACCTGACTTAACCTTTGTTTTGACAGCACTACAGAAGAGCCACCTCATAATATGAAGTTACTAGTTCTAAAGCTGTCCTGGGCTGATCTAGAAGTAAAGCTGCTCCATAAAAGTGAAATGAGTAATTTAAATAATGCAGGTTCTTACCTGAGAATTGGTGAGGGGAAGGGTTATTGCCCCGAGGTGGCTTCGCTTCACTCAATCAGTTCATCCGATTCATTTTACCAGCCTTCATTTATTTCCATAACGCTGAGCAAAAGGCACATTATGTAGCGTGTGGTCTGGACTTTTTTCTCACTGAATCCTATTGTGCAGTTTTGTGTGTGTCATTTAAAGCCATGTAATAGGTTTGCATCTGTAGTTACTCTCCCCGTCCCCTACGTTCCCTCTCCCCGAATCAACTTTTTTTCATTTTTGTACTGAATCCTACTGCACATTTTTGTGTGTCTTTTTCATCGATAGCAAACATGGTAGTCGATACAGCATTGCTTCCTCTGACGTATACATATCTTTCTTCTCACTCAAGCCTGATTACGTTACGTCATGAAACCAAGTTCAGTGCAACAGGGAGATGACATTCTAAACCACCTACATTTATATGGCGTTTCAACAACTTCTTTTATTGTAGTACACGGTTCCACGATTACGCTACTTCATTTAGTGTGTTGGCCAGGGTAGAAAATATAAGTACTGCCACTCTTTCTCTGACAAGGCTAAACATTTAGATAAAACGAGTAACTGCTTTCAACGATTTACCACTAGAGGGTGCTGTCATCAAGTAGCAGGAAGCGCAAAGCATCATGGGGAGCGAAACTAATTAGCGTCACTAAATCAAATTGATCAAGATAAGAATACAAAATTAATCACTTAAAAACTATCATATGTCAGATTAGGACAATAAAATTAATTTTAAGATAGATCAGAACTGTCTGATCAAGTTTAGCTTTTTTTTAATTCAACATTCAATTTTAAAACAGGTTATAGTAACGAGTGGTGTTAAATATAACAGTGTCATGGTTTTGTGTTTCAAGAAGTGCGTGCGTAGTGGCCTCTTAAGCGTAAGCTTTTTCTGTGGTTCGTGTTTTTTTTAGCGAACTGAATACAGTTTGAATCAAACACAAAGTTCATCAACTTCGGATGTTGCCCACGCACAAGTATTTCGTCAATTTCCTTAGGTATTGTCGCTTTTGCCGTGGTTACCATGGTAACGATGCCACCAATTTTTATTTCAAGTTTCGCTTCCTATGAGAACCTGACAAATGCTGTCTTCTGGTACCGTTGATGGAAGCAGGTATTATTTTACTCCATGCTTTCAAAAAGCGTCACTACTACCTACTAATCTACCCTGGTGTTGGCCTTGAATTTACTGGCTTTGTCCACGGTTTCGTGCATGTTTTGAAAACACATTGGAGCGTTGTTGTTGTAGCATTGCATCAGGCTTCAGCATTTTTTCCTCATATTTTGTTTAATGTCGCTAAGGGAAAAAACATCGTTGTTTTTAGCATTGTTTAATCCTATATGCTTTTCTCAACTCTGGTACTAGCAGATTTGGATGCAAGGAAGGATTTCAACCTTACACAACTTTTTTGATGTCTGCTTGTGATGGCAATGGCATCCAAGTAAAGGAACTGTAACCAAATTCACCTTATTTATGAGATATCTGGCCAATCTTGACTTAAAAGATAATAGATTAAAAAAGTAATTGGTTGATTACTTACCAAATAATGGTGGTAAGCTGATCAATGTGACGGCACTTCCACCGAGTAAGCCAAGTAACTCCAAAAGGAGGATGAAGAATGGCAGACCTCCAGGAAAGGCTGCTTCTCCAATCATTCCATACATAATTCCCCAAACCAGACCAGTGAAGAGAAAAATTCCCAACATATTTGCGACATGGAATCTTGGTGGACACATAAAGGGCCTGGACACATCGTCCACTAGCTGAATATACCATCTTGACTTTTCTGGAATTGGATAGGTTTCACGTAGAAAAGGACGGCAGAACCCGGGACATCGCGGAGCGCGTCGTTGTTTTGGATCAGCAGTCTCTCCCATTAGTGACTTTTTGTCTTTTGACATTTCTGAAACACAAAAGAAAAACAAGCAACTGATTACCGGAAAATTGGGTTTGAGAATGCATTTAGTTAGAAACCATTAGAGAGAGAGACCTGCAAATCAGATGGTATCCACAACGAAGACAAAAAGAAAAAAAAATCTCTTCCTAGATGTATTGTTTCTAATGAAAAGCTTAGAGCGCAAAACGTTTCAGTTCACAACACTAGAATGTTTTAACACGTAAAGAAATACAAGCTAAGAATTTAGAAGATACCATACTTATTTTTAAGCATTCTATACCCTGCCACCAAAGATTGGTGTAATTCAGTTAACCTGATATTTACAAACTGTAAAGCATGTAATTCGCTATATTTATGAATTGAGTCCAGTAGGTATCTGTGCACACATTTCCATGCATTCCATGGATGCTGACGTATGGCGCACCGGCAATCAAAGGAGAACACGTTTGAGCCGATACCAACTTCTGTGTATCGTCTGTGTGCATGTCTGAAAGATCTTCGCGAGAAGAACAAGATTTTATGACGTCGGTGGCACAAAATTAGAGCCATCGCTACTTCTCCATTTTGAAAAGCGCCATTGCTATCACTAAGGGCTGGGCATCTCGCCACCAAAACTTGCGTATGCAAGTTGGTCTTCGACTCAGCATTGAAAGTCATTGAGACTACCCCTATTGGCTATCAACAGAAGAGGAGAAAGCAGCACCTTTCCAGACCTTCTCCATGTTTGTAGGGATTTGTGCGAACTCAGTGTGACGTCACCGAGGAAGTAATAGGTGGATCTTGGATCATTCTGTCAGTTAACTTTCAGAAAGTAAATCCAGTTTTAGATGCTCAGCTCAAGCCAAACTTGAAAACTTCCTTATAGGGATATTTTGATTTGTAAAAGGCTTATTTGGATGTTTTTGCCATTAAAAAGTGGCTCTCTTAACAAGTGACCACAGCCGCTTAGCATCAGTACCCGCACTAAGGACGTTAACGATCCCACAAATTATAACATACAATATCAGAAGGGTGTTTCCCGGGTGAATCCCTTCCTCAGTACACCCCTGAATGGATAACCACTGAAAATATATGTAACTTTGACAAAACTACACCTATGTACCCTTGATACTTAAAAAACCAAGAGTAATGAGAACAGACCACACTTGTATACTTGACATATAAAGGACATGAGACGAGACTATACTTATACTATACATTTCTAGTGTATGTTTTTCGCTGTTGGCTTGTTTCCGATTTTCCTTAGTATTATTTCCAGCGATTTGTTCTATTTATTTACTATACTTATATGCATGACATTTAAGTGACCAAGAGTGATTAAACAAGACCACATTTATAATTATACTTGAGATATAAAGGACAAGAGTAATGAGATAAGACTACACTTAGATGCATGACACTGAAAAGACCAAGAGTAGAAGGGAGTTAGAAGGGCTTCGGGCCACTTATACTAGTCCCTGTCAATGTTAATATTCTTTTAGACAGGGACTAGTATAAGTGGCCCCAGGCCCTTCTAACTCCCAACCACTCCAGTGGTTGAATCCATTTATTATTATTATTATTATTATTATTATTATTATCCAGTTGTTTGCTTACACCTTTTTAACTAGAAATTACTTTAAGAAAGAACTTAAGGAAACTGTAAAGAGGAACGTTAGATATAATAATGATTGGCTAACTGTTCCACAGTGGAGAAATTCCTACGGAAAAAAGGGTCAGGCTTATGTAATTCCAGCGATGTTTAACAGGCTGCCTAGTAACCTTAGGGAAATACCTTATTATTCGACTATGTTAAGGAAAATTAAAAACTGGATGATCATGACTTCTTAGTGTTATAACATTATTGGCCGTTATTTGAATTACGTTTGTATTCTGTTAGTTTTAGTTGGTTATTTAATGGTAATCTATGTACTTTTAAATTTTAGCCTTTTAAACTTTTGAATTACTATGTAGCACATACAGATCCGTTTGGGTCTCGTGCCTTTTGTTGTGAAGTTATTATTAAACTTAAAATTATTATCATTATTATTATTATTATTATCAGAAAATATCAACCAAGACCAAATGTTACAATATCGGAAAGTGAAAAATGTAGTAACTAAAAAAATTAATACATGCAAACAAAACTATTATCAGACAAAATTAGAAAAGGCACAAAAAGGAAACAGGACAGTATGGGAAGTCATAAAAGAAATAACAGGAAAAAATTGCAAAAATAAAAATATTGATGAAACCATAATGAGAACATTTGATGGAACAGACATAGCAACTGTAAGGAATGAATTCAATGATAATTTCTCACACCAAGTACCAAACCTGAAAAAAAAATTTGAAAAAAGGTTATACAACTATAAACAAGGAAAACATTACAAAGATGTATACGGGAAAACGAAAAATAATAAAACGGGTAATGTGAAATCAATGTTTGTGAATTATGCTACTGAGAAAGAAATTATCCAAATCAGACCGAAAGAGATGGGTTTAAAACAGAACATTTCAAACATACTAAAGAAAACACAGCAGTGTTTGTATATAAACTTATTAATAAAATGATAGATTGTGAGATATGGCCAGAACAACTGAAAACACAAGTGTTAAGACCTATTTATAAGAAAGGAAATAAATTGAATAAAGATAATTACAGCCCAATATCGTTGCTGTCAATTGTTTATAAAGTAATTGAGAAGTTTTTTGCTAATAAAATAACAGAATTTCTAGAGAAAACTAATGTTCTTTCAAAACTACAGTATGGATACACGAAGCATAAGGGTACAACAGATTTATTAGTACAAATTAACGAAGTAATAACGAAAGCACTAAATGAAGGCAAATATGTAGGTGCAATATTGATTGACCTCCAGAAAGCATTTGACACGTTCGACCATGAAATTCTAATGAAAAAATGTGAATCCTTAGGACTAAGGGGTAAAATATACAATTTAATAAAAAGTTATCTAAATAACAGACAGGCAACAGTGAAAATTGGAAATGATTATAGTGAACTGAATGAAGTTAAAAATGGAGTTCCCCCAAGGTTCCGTATTGGGACCACTATTATTTTTAATATATGCAAATGATATAAATGATTGACCTTCTAATACCTCAATTTACCTATTTGCAGATGATACAGTAATGATATCCATAAATTATAACTATGAAGACATGGTAAATAACTTGCAATATGATTTTGACATGTTAAACGGATGGTTTATGGAAAATGAACTTTATATCAGCGAAGATAAAACGGTGCAAATAAACATAACAGTACCTAAAATGAAAAATGTTCAATGGAAACATATAATAAATCATTCTGAAAACTGTTACTTCATGAAAAGTGGAAAACGTCAACACATCTGTGAAGATACATGTAAAAAATAGAAATTAAACAATCATCAAAGTACTTAGGAGTTCACATTGATTCACACTGGAATTTTAAACAACATATTATTAATTTAATAAGTAACTTGCGTAAAATTATACCATGATTGTATAAACTTAAGAATATCATGAATGTAAAAAATAAAATGATTATATACGAGGCATGGATTGTTAGTTATCTAAGGTATGGAATTGAATTGTATGGTTTTACGTCAGAATATTTAATAAACAGACTACAGAAAGTGCAAAATAAAATAGTGAAAATGTTTTTCAGAAAAGTTAATAAATCAACTGAGGAGGTTTTTAAGGAAAATAAAATATTAAATATTAAACAGTTAAGAGACTATATTGTCATAACAAAAAATTACTATAAAAATACCTACAAAAATTATGATCTACACAAGCAAGATAGGCTGAGGAAGAAAACACAGAGATTTAAAATACCAAAATGGAATAACACATACGGACAAAGAAATAAGGCTTATTATGTATCTTTCATTTTCAATAATTTACCAAAGCATATGTTATTGTTTGAAAACCTTGAAGTACTTAAAAGAAATTTAAAAGATATGTTAAGTAGCATTTAATTAACTAACAAACTGAATTTAAAAGTGTTGTAACTAACAAACAATAAATACAAGTCGCACAATTTCTATATGTATATATTTAAGTCCTAATTTATAATGTATATAGTTAAGATTGTAAACTAATATATATATATGTATTGTAGACTCACACAAGTTTTTAAGTAAACTTCGAGTCATTTCTGCAATAAATTCATTCATTATTATTATTATTATTAGTATTAAAGAAGACCACACTTATTCTACTTGACATATAAAGGACAAGAGTAATGAGACGAGACTACACTTATATGCATGACACTGAAAAGACCAAAAGTAATTAAACAAGACCAAACTTTATAGTTGACATATAAAAGACAAGAGTAATGAGACAAGACTGCACTACTTGTACCCTTTCCACTTTTAATTAACGAAGCATTGTGAGACAATGCTACATTTATATACTTTATATACGAAGGACAAGAGTAACGAGTCAAGACCATTGTGACAGTTAAACCTCTTACAGTTGCATAGCTAACTGGTTGAGGGCTTTTTATAAATTAGAAAATTACTTCTCTTTATATAGAAATAAATATAAAAGAGCAAAAAAATAGGAAAGAAAAATGAGCACTTCTATTCAACTAACCACTGGTCTAATGTTGAATGAAGCTTATTTTAAGTAGCCGAGTAAAACTTAACAAGCAATTAAGTAGTTTTTTGTTTTTTTTACGTGAACGTTAAAACAGCGATTGAAAATTCATTTTACCCAGTTTATGCAGGACTAGTCTCTCTCTTCTTAACTCGTAAAGATGCCATCAGGAAGCGTCAATTCAAATTCCTACTTCTAGGTTGTTCATTCATACTCTAGCTTCCAGTAGACGTTTCTTTTAATGAATCTACAACACCTTAAAGGAGAATCCACCAACATTGATCTGGGTGGAGTATTAAATATGGTACTTGCCTCTTGAGGTAAAACGACCCTTGCAGAGAAGGGCAAATGTGTGTGTGTGTGTGTTGGGGCATTTTTCTTTGTTTCCCAGAAGATGGTCATTCAGATGTCAAATAAGCCAGAAATAGCATGGCAAATGTATGTTGAAAATGAAGAAATCATAAATAGAGAAACTTACCAGCCTACAGAAGTGTATTGTGTAATGAACAACGTCTACAAAGGTAACATTTATTCACCAGAATTAAACAAGCCGCATGGAATCGTACACCTTAGGAAGTAAACGAATTCATCGAAACGGGGGAAGTCCAATGTCTCGGGGATAGGGGAAATTCACTCGCAAGCAGTCACGTTATTTTTGACCACATTATTTCCCAATAATACGGAAACTCGTGTGGCAGCAATCATGTATACGCTGTATTCCGAACTGCAATCAGGAGTATTTATTCCTAGCAATGTTGATAATTTGATTCGCTTAGCACGAGCACTCGTAAACTCAACACCAACTGGCATTTTTCCAGTTATGATTATTAACATAGCTGGTTAAGACATATTTTAGTTACGTATACGGCAGCTGTAACGGAATACGAGGATGATGGCCCAGTTCAAGCTCACATGTACAAGCTCGACGCGAAACGACAAGTTCAGAAGCCAACTGAGATGGGTTGATTGTTACTCAACTATAAGGCTCAGAAACAAAGCAACAGCGTTCAGCAAGTAAACATTACAGACTCGGTAGATGATCAAGCATGAGCAGAGATCACGAACGTTTAGCCAGTGACCATACCATCAACCTTGGCTGCACGTTGATAACACCATACACCACAGATGAGGCTACCAAGCGAGCCTACACAACAGATACAATATGATTAAAAGATAAGTACACTGTAGTGATTATTAATATCGATATAATTGAACAGCGCTTGATAGTATACACATTAGTGTTTTGATTTAAGTAATAGAAACTCAGGAAGGACTAATCTCAGATGGGGTACTCCAAATCCATGCGCGACATTTGATACGATTTATTGAAGTGAAGTATGAACTGTTTATGTGAATTGATAAGAGATATTGATTGCCCACACCTTTTGGCATATTTTTGAAAAATACAATAATAATATATAAATAAATATTCGGCTCACTTGGTTAAGATTTGGCTGACAGTAACTCGAAGTCTCCTTATTGACTCTTAGTGTATTGCTTGCAGTGCAAGTATATGTACCAGCGTGAAATGGAGATACTAGCATTCCAAAGAGATAATATATGCACATCCCCTCTGAACCGAAGGAGCAACGTTTAGTAATTATTAAAGTAGAACTTTTAAGGTAGAACAGTTATCTCAAGTTTCAGCATTTGCAGTTTTGCTCAATCGAATTGGTCACACTACGTAAGCTGCACTTTTGTGAGCAGCCAGAGCATCAGCCTATGGACAGCCATGCATTTTATTACCAGATATATTATACTTATCCACATTCATACTATCAAGCCACTTTCCCGCTGGACGATTCCTCCTTAGCCATCCTGACGTTTACTTTATTCTCATACAGGGATAACTTTTCTCAATATTAGTACATGTAAATTAGTCATTTTGATATTATACGGCCCTTTCAGGCAAAGGAAACTTAATAACATGTTGATTAATTCGGTAGGATGGTGTTGAACTCTGTCCAGCTTGTCTGCTTGCCTTCGAATTTAGCCCAATAAGCTCGTTTGCCTGTATTCCAGAATGCTGCGTACAAGCGTACAGTAGAACAGGAGTACAGTTTCATTAAAGGACTAGAAACATTGTCCTAATGATTGCTGCTTTGGAGACCATGTGGTTAAATGCATTGAGAATGTTAAGTTGGGAATCTACGATGATGCCAAAATCTTTACGTCAGTTTGTTGCTTGCTGCAATGGACGGAGCCCACCTGACGTCAAGGGTGGATTGGGACAAAGTGGAATCGTGGATGCATGCCTAGCCAGTTTCATCCTACCCACCCAGCTTTTGTGTTCTAGGACTTTGCCCAGTTGCACACAGAATTTGCCTTCAACTTAAAATGTCCAACTATAAATACAAACCTCGAAAAACTGTTGATCGCACTCGCTTAGCCGCAGGAATGTTTATGGCGGTGGATCCTGGTGGCTAAAAAGAAAAAAAAATTGATGGTATTACAATGCATTAATTGGACGAGTTGCACAACAATTTGTCGCACTCTATGTTGGTACATATTGAGCTTCATGGTTGATTCCCTGCAACAGTTAAAGGCATTTTTTTTGTTTCGAATTTAAATTGCAGTCAACATTGAATTAACAGTGCATCCTAAAAGCACTTCAAAACGTTTTGCTCGAAATTGACGAAGTTTGGAACCTTGTTTGGAAACTTTGGAAATTGCCATGTATAGGAACCTATGACAGTAATGATCACAATCACCAATGGAGCGCACCTCTGCTAAAAATTTCTGCCGAGTAACTACAGATTTCGGATTTTTTTTTTGCAGTCTACCCTCTTTAAATTTGCAGATTAGCTGCAAATTGTATTCAGGGGAAATAACTTTAGTAACTTCTACAGATTTCGTGAAAGTCTCCAGCTGTTTTGAGGAAACTGCTGGAGTTTACACCTTATTTGCCAGTCTGCAAATTTTCAGCAGTTTTTACAGGAAAAGGGCAAGAAATCAGCTGCTTCAACAAAATGTATGGCACATGTAGTATCTTAGTACGTCACCCTTTCAATAAATGATTGTAAAATCTTGACAAGGCAAAAACAAACTCCAAAGACAAATCATTAGTGATGACGAAAACGAATAGCTGAAGTTTGGCAAATTGATACCAACACAGGTGTATCATCTTCAGAAATCATGGGCGAACATATTACTAAATGAAGAAATATCAGTAATAATAATGGCAGCCATTTTATTCATGGCAGGCAATAGTGGGTCGTAGCCAAACGATACCTCGGACCATTTTTCCTGTGTGGATCTTGGCCAATGGCAGTTCATAGTGTAATGTAACCCTAGCATGCCGTAACTGACAACACGGTCGATCCTGGCTTTAAGTACACATTTTGAGACAGTAAATCTGATCGGACACTGGAACTGGGCTGGGACTTGCCAAACCAGCCAGTTATGGTATTGCCGAAGACTACTACCAGCTCTGTCAATACCTATGGAATCTATTTTCTTTTACTTTGCATTGTGGTGACAAAACAAGCTGTGCAGAAAAATACAATGTGTACAAGAATGATGGATACGCACATAAGAAATAAGTATAATTCATAATAAGAAAATAATGAGTCGCACAGTAATCACATAATAAGACATAATACATAATGTACAGTGAAGAATAGGTGCTACGAGGAAAATTCACAGATAATTAACCAACGATAACGAGTAACATTGGGTCACTGAAAAACCTCACTGTAGGTAGTGTACTGCCAACAGTATTCTGAACATTCCCTCAGCCCCTACTATGAGGTAACATGCAGTTTCCCAGTTTAAATCCCTGCCTCAACACAAGACACTTCGATAAGTGCCATTTTTAGCGTGGAACATGCCGAAATTATATGAGTCAGATGGCGTTACTAAATTTGGAGCCGACTGAGAAGGCTCTGTTGGCTTTGGGGTGTTTTAAGTGTCTGACAGATGCTACCACTTAGCTGGCTATGCTTGAGCTACCTCCGTCAGCTTGGAGTTTAAACTAGTACGTCCACCTGCCAGCAATAATTTCGCATTGTTCCAAGGTAGGAATGACACCTTTTCAAGCGTTTTGTTGTGATGCAGTAATGTAATTGTTTCCAACATACGTAACGTGTTCCTGTTACTCCTTCCGTGTCCAGTTGTTGCTTAGGTTACTCAAAGTTAATAATACGAAAGCAAAATTTGATGTAACTGATGTCCTTTAACTGAAATAAAAGTGTTGGCTGGCCGAATCCCTTATGTTAAACTTAAGCCAAACTACTTCAGACAAGAGCTTCCAAAAATAAATCACATAGTTCAGTGGCGTGTATAGACTAGGGTGGGCCCCTGACACAGTACTAAGGGTGGGCCCTTGGCCGAGAGTACATCGACTATAGTGTGGCCCAGAGAGATGGTTCTGGGGGGTAACCCCCCAGAAGTTGGGCAATTTTTAGAAAATCTACATTAAAATTATACAAAATGCTTAACTTTGAACCGAACATAATCAGCAACGGTTGGTTTTAAGACTTTGCTTTTAAGTCTGCTTGCATTTGGGCTGGGGCCCACAACGCAGGTGGGCCCCTGGCACATGCCAACTCTGTGGTGTACATGCCACTGGCACAGCTTCACACGAAGACTACACACCAAAGCCAATCGAAAGATAGCACAGCTTATTTGCCACCTAATTAGCATTGCAGCACTATGCCTATCCAGTTCTCTCTCGCAGGAAGCAAAGGAATGCACAAAGCAAAACTTTTAAATGCAAAACAAGCCACGTGACTCCTTAATTATTGAGTAAAAGTTTGATACTGCGTCGTGCACCTGGAAACAAGTTGTAAAGATTAACGATACTGATGTCACTATATGGCGCCACGAAAAATGTAAAGACAATCTCCTGGCGCCATCTAGTGACACTAATATCGTTAACCTTTACAGCTTGTTTCCATGGCACGAGAGCGTACCACATTTAATTAAAGGCTACATTCTTCTATCTAAGGTCGGTAAGGCACAGAAAGAAGCCAAAACCATGTTTCATGTTAAGATAAGGTCCTACAAGTCAGAAAAAAACCATGAAAGTACGAGTTGGGATGCTCGTGAGTTTCTTCTGCCAATAATATGCTTATTAACGAAAGAAAGAAGTAATATATAACTTTGTAACATTAGTACAGGGGATGGAGGGGCAGAAATAACAAAAAAACTGGGCACAAGACAAGAATTTCCCAATATTCAGGCAAGAAGTTGGTTATAAAACTTCCGGTTCATCCTCTGGTTCACTTGATGAGTGAAAGGTTTAAAAACCATTCACGTGGAAGAAATAAGTTATTGTGACAAAGTTCACAAATAAGTATCAAGTCAAGCATCTTCCAAAGTTGTTAAGCTTGTCGCACACTACTCCGTTCCGTTCCACCACGTCGCGTCACACGCCGTCAAATTTCTGTTTGGATTAAAAGCATGTAAATCAGAGGAGCTGCGTATACTGCTCCGTCCCGTTCTGTTACGACCGTTGGCTGACGGACGGGATTGTCGAGGCAGAATCCTTTCAGCTAATACTTCAATATTACAATTCTAACATCTGTTTACAGTTTAATATAAGGCAATGAGCAATGAACTCGTTTTCCAACGTTACTGGTAGTTACAACAGCGCAACTTATGCTATGAACTCTATTCAAACAATTGCTTTTAAAAGTACAATAAACGTATCATTTCGAGTTAGAACTTAGAAGCATCTGCTCACAGTTTTAAATTTAGAAACTTATGACTTAAACAATGGTGGCTACTCTTCCTGTTGTGGAGTGAGATTAAAGAGAGTATCTTAGCAGTGAAGAGAGCTCAGTGGATCGGCTGTCCACGCTTATTGAAATACAACAATTTGCTTTCAAGAAGCTGGCGATAGACAAACACTGACAAGAAACTGCCAGGTTTTATGGTGAATTACTCTTTTGGCTCCGATATGCCCTCAAGGTAAGATTTTCATTTGTGACCTCCTAATTAAGTTTGAACACTCCCACGACACATATTTAGACTCATCACAGGGGGGGAACTTGATCAAAACTAGGAAGGCAAGTTGTTTACCTTACTGGGATTTGTTCAAAGAGTACATGAGGGTTTACAACACTTGGGGTGGGATTTAACACTTGATTTGTTAAATGGTACTGTGGGTGGTCTGGCATCAATTGTAAGATGATGTATTTTGTTGACAAAACAAGAATGGGTGCAGGGGTGCTATTCTAAACCCGATCAGGCGAGGTTACTATTTTTTTAACATAGGAAGTGGACTTTTTGTAAGGAAGCTTATTGTATAGCTTATTACCAATACAATCCTGGTCCACTTTTATTTTTTCTAAAATCGATTAAATGATGCGTTAAACCACTCTCGCTTCTCTTAAGATATGGAGAAAATAAGGCTACCGATTTGACCTTGCTCGTTAAGTGCTTTGCTGCAGCCAAGGCGGAAGATAGGTTTTCCGTCGTTGGTTTGGTCAAGAAATAAAATTCAATACCTGCGTAAAACATCACATCGTTGATGAGTAAAGACATGTGAAATACACAATTGATAATATATGGATAACATGCATAAATTGTATGGAGTACATGTGAGTGTTTTACAATAATATATTGGTAATGGGTTGTGATACATAATATGGAAACGTTCTCTTTTCTGTTGTACGGTGGTATAAATACTTAGGGCTGGTTTGTGCTAGAGAACATAGAGTACAGGTTTATTGTTCATAGAATCGGAGTCGTGCTGACGAAATACAGTTCGATATGCTTGAAGGCTCAATTTAATATTTATTGTCCTTTTTTAGTGGTTAGGGCTGTTCACTTGACGGTAACCTGCAATATTGTCTCTTTGTCAGGATATAAAGTCTCGCACTTGCTTGTTCTTTGCTTTCGGTGTATTTTTTTTATCTATTTTAGTTCATTAGGTGACTTCGAAGTATTGCACCGATAAGATATAGTGAACTGATGTACCTCGCTACACGAGTTATTTATTGAATGGAATGTTCAGTTTTACAGCAAAATATTTTATTTTTGCGTGGTTGTGATGCATTGGAACGAAAGGAACCGGTCGTGTGTAGACAGTTGTGATCGGTTCGGTTATCGATCAGATAGCCTAGTGTCGGTTTCATTATCGTTGCGCACAGATTCCCAAATCTGCTCACACCAGGACAAGAAGGAAGGGGGTACTTAGCGTACTGTCTTGAATGGCATTCCATAGCGGAATGACCCTAATCGCATTCGTACATCTTGTAAAGAGGTGCTATCTTTTTATGCGTGTTTCAAAGCACTTTGCTTAAATGCCCTTTCTAGTGGCCACGTAATGCAGTGATTGATACATCTATCACTCCCTAATAATCCTCGGTCCATCTTTACATAGGAAGCACTTTGCACCTTCTGGTGAAATTTTTCCAAAGCAAGACAACAACAGATGCCTTGGAAAGATTTATCCGTTCTTTCGCTAGAGCTAGAAGGTGCAAAGTGCTGAAGAACTTACAAGGCAACTACAAAGGATTTCCTGTAACACAACTCTTGTCGATATGGCACCGTGGTTGTGCACAGAAGATGAGGATAGGTTTTACATAGGTATTGAAAAGAAATGTTGAAAAGGATTTTTGTACCAGTTATTGAAGACTTCTTTCATGGTGCATAAAACCTTGTTCCACCTTTAGATAATTGCCTCGAAGTTTACAACAAAAAGGCAATTTTTAGCCAGTTCTCAAAACTTTGAACAATGACACGTGACCATTTAGTGCAGTTATTTAAGTCACAAGTTGGTCGTGCGAACGGGTGGAAAGGGACACATGAAACATTTACAGAGCAATATACTTGGCTTGCCTCCCGCGCCCCCCCCCACCCACTCTTTACAGACTTACTCTTTCCACACTCATCAAAAATGTTTGTTATTATCGAAGCAATGCTTTGCACTAGATGCGCTTACACGATTAAATAAGTTCGGCATGTTTTCCAAATTTTTAGCCATACGGCACGCCAGTAACTCTTTCCATAAAAACCACTCAACCTCCTTTCCACCCATAAAAGTCTTCGCGCCGCTCCTCGATTGGTCTCAAATTTTCCTGTCCTTTCCCCATGATTCAATCACTCCAACAATCTCTGTTCCTCTGTTCATAACACTGAGCCACCCCTAAGTGACAAAAAAAAAAATACTTCGTGGTCTGAACAAACAGACGGTTTTTAAAACCTTTCAGAACTTTTCAGTAACTAATTTCGGAAGTGTGCGAGTGTCTAAACAACACTTTAGCACAACCGTTCAATTGCATTGTCTTACAAAATCACGAAAATCTAATCATTGAAAATTTAGGACCTACAGTGTCAATATCGTAGTTGTAGGCCTTATTGGTATAGGCGTTCGATGTAGATTATTTTAGGTTGGTTAGGTCAGTTGTCTGGTCCCCAATTTCACCGGGCAGAGGCAGAGTACAACGCGGAATTACTTATACAGTGTGGAGTTGGTGACCTATTCTACGTAATGACCCCTTTTCTAATAATTATACGCCTGGTAGAAAAGATTTTGCCATAGTAAACTTTCACCTTACCTTTGTGGAAGATCCCTCTTGGGCATCTAAAGCAGATTTTTTACTTGTATCCTTACTCATTCTGTGCTTGTTGTAAGATTTGATTCAAAACAAGTTATCGGGTGTTTCTTTAAAGATGTTGTCGTCGGTCAATAACAGTATAGCATCATTTCCCACAATGGTACTTTTTTTGCACTGTGGAAAGTGTAAAAAAAAAAGGCTGAAAACATTGCCTTCAAAATGCATTCATAGATTATATTTAACAATCGCATCCATGGAGCATCCGCAGAGGATTGCCAAGGTTTCAAAAAACTAAGTGTCATCCAACAGTAATTATTACACGTTTAATTGTTGTTGTAAAATACGTGGCTCACGGCTCGGAATAAACCAACAATTGAAATTGAGTTCGCTCACTCAGCAGACTGTTGCTAAAGAACCGAAATTAGCTGAAAATTAGTATCCACCCAAAACCAAAACTGGTATAAGAGAAGCCGCCAAGATTCCAAAAGGGGTCGGCCTTTGAAGGTGGTGATATCATTCAGCCAGGAAAAGGCTGCCAAGTTTAATTATATTAGCCAAGTTAATCGCACAGACTAATGGTTCGAAGGTTCTATTCAAACTAGAACATTGCTATTCGCGGTAGCAATCTTCAAGTTTTCGTTTCAACGTCCGAAGTATTATTCGGTGCGATAACTTGTTTGATAGATAGAGTTAATCTTAGCGGCCTTTTCCTGGTTGATGATATCACTACATTCACAGGCCGACCTTTTTTGGAAACTTGGTGGCTTCTCTTACCAGTTTTGGTTTGGGGTGGATTTCACGACTTTCATAGGACAGTGAACGTACAAAAGGTCACACTGTCTTGTCTTCATCTCTACCTTTTTTTTTCTGGAGGAATTTTATGTCTATAAATTTTAACATTAATAATTTTCATAGTTGCCATTCACTGATTAGCCGCTGCATCAGACAAGCTGACACGGTTTGGTTTATTGTATGTGCATGCTTCACATGCTTAAGTTTCTTCAATCCCATTTTTGTACACACTGGATAACAAACGCTAATTTTCGTTCGTTTCGCTCACTCAATCAGCACACCCCCTTAAGTTGCTCCTCCAGAGGTCAATGCAAATCTACGCAATGAAGCTAAAATTGCTCACCCAATCACCGCATCACCTTCAGTAGTTTTGTTTATCCCTGCACCTTCCCTTTGCATTTTCCACAATGTACAAAGATTCAGCTGCATTTGGATTTATTCTCGACATGATAATATATACTTTTAGTTGCTTACAGTTGATAGGCACATGTAACTTGTGACTGTGAACATACAAACTGTCACACCGTCTTATGTTCATCTCTACCTTTTTTTCTGAGGAATTTTATGTCTATAAATAACTAGCCGTTACATCAGCCAAACTGAGAATTCTGTTGTTTGCTTTCTTCTTTCACATTTTGTCACGCAGCAATCCCTGAAGTTCACTGTTCTAAAACATTAGACCGCAAAGACCCAAAACAAAACGTGTTAAGGATTCCCGCCAAGATTTCGGCCGTGTGAAATCGTGGCACCAAGCGTCAAGCTCTTTCACCAAGCTAACCCTACCGAGTAAGGCCACGTTTAGCCAACTCTCGCTCGCCGAACGCTATTTGCTAGTCAACCGTTATTTCTTTACGATGAGTTTCAGTTTCTACTAAATGAATGCGGTAATACATAACAAATTTAATGTATTATAAATAACAAAACGGATAAAGAACAAAGTGCAACAGTAATTTTAAACACTGTTACAACATTGTTGAAATTTCATGCTATTTCCAAAATGTGCTATTTTCGCACAAAGAACAGCTTCTAGCAGTGATTAGACGACGGTATCATAAATAGCTGCTCGCAGCGAGAATTCAAAATCCAACATGGCGTGTCCATTTCGTGGTTATCGAATCGAAGAAAAACCATCGAACCCCGGCATTCAGAAATCAATCTGTCGTCTTGTATTGCAGTAGAAAACGTTTTCTTGTCGACATAAACCGACGATGTGTCATATTGCAGGCATCGTATGTCGTGTCGCGAGGCACGAGGAGACGAGCTACGTCCGCGTTGTTGCTATGGTTACTACATATAGACAACTCGACAGCCGCATTCTACGGCCAAGGCGAGAAGCAGCTAGCAAATTTTGTATTAACCAAGTACAAGCTAGCAAGCGAGAAAATTGTTGTTGCGTAAATTCGCCCTAATAGCAAATATATCAAAATTGCTAACTGCACAATTTTCAAATATTTCATTTAACATTTGAAGTCTTAGTCGACTGGATAGGTTGGTTAACGAGCTTGGCGTTTGATATCACGACTTCACACGGCCGAAAAGATTGTCTGGAATCCTTAACAAGATTTGTTTTGGGGTAGATATATATAAAATTTTTAGAGATTATGTAATGGATGCACGCAATAAGCTATTTAGGGCGTAGCGGCATGTCCCAGTTGCAAAGGAGATCCCACAGATTAAAGGAGTGTTCTTTAATCTATGGGAGAGCCAATATCATCATCAACATCATCATCTACCAAATGTCGCTCGTTCTTTGAGCAAGGGCAAAAACTGAGGTGTTGGCAGCGCCACGCCACGCCACGTTCTTGGTCTCTGCGAAAAAAAATCATCTTTCACGCCACCGTACAATATTTTGGAACCGCACACGTGTAACTGGTGGAAAAATATCGCACACACTACCATAGTTCGGTCATATGTTGCCTTCAACGCAGATTGCGATTGAATGCATTTTTCAAAATGTTTGTAAAATGCTACTTTTCCAAAAATGCTACCTTTTGTGAAACGCCTCGTCTGGTAGCGCACACCTTTGCATGCCGCCAAGGCAATCTGTGGTAAAAGATCTTTGGTTTTCTCGAGTCCTGACGCGCTGTGCAGTAACTTTGCCTTCTGCCTGTCAACCTCAAGCTTGCTCCACCAGACTACTAGCGCCATACAGAGCGTACAGTATCTCGCAGACAAACTACATTTTATCATAATGCGCATGCGTAGTAACACCTTAAAACTCTCGCGCCGCTTTACATACTGTTAGCGGACAAACCCGCAGCCAATCGGTAGCTATCATAAAGAGCGGCGCACAGATTAGAGAGTTTAGGTGGAGCGGCGAAAGCATGGCATGTATGGCATGTGGTTTCGCGCGAAACGATTGGAAAGTTTGCTTCATCGTTGATGTTGTCATTTTGAGCAAAAAAACATGACGAAGCCGACAATGTTGTAAACATTGAACTAGTATAACTTGCATTTTGAACGAAAATGGAGAAACGTCGTTTTCTGTTGGAATCGACGTCAGCGAAAGAGGATTGTGCTGTTCTAAACCCATTGAATGCCGACGATATGCCGCGTACCGAAGATTGTGTGGACGAAAATGAAATCGGCTCTTTAAAACCCAAAGAACAGCACGTGAAAAAGGATTTAGCTGATGTTGGTTTGCACAGGTATATTTGCCGTACCGTCGATTATTGTAAGCTGTTGAAAAAAATGAAATGTCAGGGTAGCCCGTAGTAGGCAAAACGGTCAAGAATCTGATAAAATAAATGGCACTACATTGCTACCGTGCAAACAGTGCGACTAAATGCAGCATGTGGCGTTGTCTGTGGTTTACAGTTCCGTAATTGTTGGTTGTTGGTGAGCCTCGAAAAGATTAGTAATAAAATATAATTACTAAGGTCCACAAATTAGCGAAAGTTTAACATAATCCAAATACACAGCCAGGTTCTCCCCATGAAGGTCGGAACAATCCCACAGCAATGTCATCTCTTATCAATGTTATTCTGTCGTGAGCAGTCAATTATCATTTTTATAAATTTATCGAAATCATTAAAGTGGCACTATCACCGATTGAAAGTAGGCAGAATCTGGCAACCTCTAGCGCTACCTAGTAGCACTTGCTTGCACCAAGTAGAGGAATGCACAACGGCATTTCTTTTAACAAAACAAACATGGGCTAAAGTTCACTTTACCACAATTTTCTAAAAGCTCTGAATTCTATTAGTAATTACCCTACACTCTCTATGGTCTCCTTTTTTTTTGTGGGAGGCGCGGAACACAGTTTAAACCCCATCAGTACGTTACCACAATCAGTGCATTTATACGGTGTTCGTTTTCGCTCGCGGGGCTGTGCACGGAAGCCCGCTCTTGCCCCCAGCTCATATTTTTTCCCGTAAACAGTTCAGATAAGTGGGTTGTTATTGTCAGTTTAGTTTTGTTTTGTTGTTATTGTCGGTTAGGTTAGGCAGGTACCGGCTTCTGTTTGGCGTTTCACTTGACGGAGTTTGGCCCAGTTGATGCTTTCCTGCACGGCGCCGTCTGCCTTGAAAAAAAACAAGCGATCTTGCGTCTTTTTTTTTTTTTCGCCTTAAACTTCCTTTCCGCACCTTGGAATCAACTTTAATCTGCCTTACGACGACAATAAGGCAAGTCTTTTTTTCTTCTTAAAATTTGGGGGTTTGTGGTAAACTAGATTTGTGCCCAAACATGCCACTGTTTCTATAATTATTGCGTGAAAATTTGATACGTCCTCGTGCACCTGGGAGCATCCTGCAAAAGTTAACAATATCACCGCCGCTAGATGGCGCCATGGAATTTTTGTTCACTTTTCAATCGGTGAAAGTGCCACTTTAAGGCACATATACACATACTTAAGAAATGTATTGCCACAAGCCTCGACTGCCTTCTAAATTGAATTTTAGGGTATGGAAAGTTATTGAAACAAATTAAAACTGACAATTTGTTGCACCACACACTATTTAATGACTGTTGTCCAGTCGTCGTGCAGGAGAAGCCTCGGCTAACACGGGTGCGTTCCAACGCTTATGAACTTGCCTTGTTTCAGGCCTCCCAGACTTCCTAAAATTCCTAAAGATGTTTACATGCTTAGCCTACTGAGTTAACTAAAAATCTCCTAAAAAATTACTTTTCTTTCGTAAGATTCCTAAAATATGACAAATTGTTCTTTGTGAGCGATCCATTTAAAACATTTATCCATGCTTTGCTAATCACTAAATAATGAATAACTGCAAAAGTGATGATTAGTGTAGGCATTGAAACATACTTTGAAAGGTCGAGAATGAAAAAAATGTCACACATTGAGAAAGGTTTAAAGAATAATAAAAGTACTTTTAATGCAGTTATTCTTTTGTGAATAATCAAACCCATTTGAACTTGATGTTCTCATAACGGCGAAAATTGTACTCAAATTCAAACGGGGAAAAATTTCATTGGCTCTGGTATTTTGCTAGTTTTCTGTAGGCAATTTTCACCTGGTGTAATAAAAATGTTCTCCTATCTTCGTCGGGCACAAATAATTAGTTTTTTTATTCGAGCTGCTTGGATTCATGTGCTACTCTCTTCGGTAATGTCATTTGAACGCATTGATTGTGTTGAGCGCTCCACTAGTTAAGTAGTCTCATTGCAGCTCGTTTGAATTTTCAGCCTCCTGCTGGAACCAGTGTTTTTGGGAAAAAAAAGTTCCTGATAAAGTCTGGAAAGTTGATTTTACCTTGCCATTTGATAGCCTAGTGGCAACCAACAATGGTGAAGATTAATTCAGCTGAACTGCTTTAAAAAAGCTTTAGCAAATGGTAAATATTTGTGAGAATGAAACTCTGATATGATAGCCGTTCAATCCCTGCTTGCTGCCCCTCTTGAAGCATCCATTTTTCACTAATGTAATGAAGGATATTGGTCACCTTGAAAAATCCCCCCCCCCCCCCAAGTGTGAGTGTGTCCGTAGCTCCTTCCCAACGCCAAAAGCTATTGAGCTTCCTGTTGGTGTAGATTCAAGTTGAAGTTCAAGTTACTTATACTAGTTGCCAAAAATTTTTGCAAAATATTTAAAGATCGATCGAATGACAGTTATTATAGTAGCCTAGACGTAGGTTAAATATTTTATTTTGGTTTCATTTTCTGTTAATTGCGGGCTTTGCCCAAAGACTAATCTACGCATCCATCTTGGTGGCTTTGCCTATCTCGCTAATGTTTATTGAGACTTGAAATATTAATCTGCTGCATTAAAAGCTATAGATTCTGTTGTACGATGTTTTATCTTGGCAAGCATGTGGAGATTTGCAAGGGAAGAATTCTGTAGCCTCACTGTCTGAAGATGCTAGACGTTCAAGCAGGGAGTAACATGCTCTGTCGTTTCTAACAAACGTCTGTTTTTTTGTTTTACTTTATTTATGACGCATTAATGCTGGCCTGCATATTTTTACTAATAGTTCTAGAGTAGCCTCCTCCTTAGTTGACGCAGGGCTGTAGTGTTTATTGCTCTTTTTCTCCTGTTACCCTAAAAGCAAAGACCCAGTCCAGCTAACAAAGGTACAACTGACCAGGTAGGTGTCGTAAAACCTGTCATAAAATGCTCCCTGCCGGAGGCAGTATATGGAGATGAAAGCACCTAAACACACAAACACTTGATGATAAACATCGCATCACTTCCGATCTCAACTAAGACTGAGGCTTTATAGGGTTACGTTAATTCACCCTAAAGTTACATTGGTGCTTGCTTTGCTGAAGTTTTCCTTTCTCATTTTTTCTAGGCCGCGTGCGGGAAGAGACAAGTTGACCATTCCAGAAAAGGATTCTATGTTACCTCAACATCTCAACAAAAATGGTCAAAAGCCATCAACAATTGTGTTGAATCATTTAGAGGAAATGACTTCCTCACAAGGTAGGCAATGAAGGAAAATTTAACTCTGTTGTCTCTTAATGAAACTGGGGTGCATGTAGCCTACTGTTCTTGTGGATAATATTTCCCATTGTTGCATTATTAAATTAGTTAAATTTTCAAGGAGCCAATCGATTGCTTCTTCATCTTGGTCCGTTTTTCACAGCATTGGCCTTTACAGGTGGTCACGGTGGCTGAGAAGTGCTGGAGTTCGATCTTTCAGATGGCGCTATTGATAACTGGCGAGGAGACTGTGGCAAAGTCCCTGTACGCTTCAGTACCAGTGGGTCTCCTTCAACAACTATGGAGATTTATTACTTGATATTCCTCGATCCCTACTATGGTTGGAAGTTCGAATCCCCTCTCTCTGTATTAGATTTCTTTCTGCTCTGATGACACCTGGTAAGTGGTAAGATTCAGAAGAGTAGTTTGATTCAGACAAACATGAAGTTTGCTTCAGGTGCTGTTACACGTGATCTTTTTCTCCTGCCGATGTATTGCTGATGATACTTCCTAGCCTTCTCCAAGGCAAGTCCGTTGGGGTCGGCAATTGATTATCAACATTAGGTAGCAGAAGAAAGAGAACTATTATCAAAAAGTAGGGCTGTTTTGATACTGCGACTCCGATACTGTTTTCATATCTATTTTCATCTGACACTTTCAATGGATATAAAATAGCTTTTGTGTGTGTATTGCATAACACTAACGATGCAGTTTTTTGTTTACCCCTAGACAAATTCTTTTTTGTTGTGTAACATTGTAAATAAGGCCACTCAAATAAAAATAAATGTTTCTCAGTCGCCGCCCACATCCTAGGACAAGGTTCCCAACAACCTGGAGAGCCTAGAAAACTCGGGGAATTTAAACTATGTTTGAAACACGGGGAAAACTCGGGATATTCTCCGGTTTTTCACAGAAAACCCGGAAAAAACAAAGCTACAATTTTAGGCCTAGTTCTAGGTGCATTAACCCATACTGCCTAGATACGAACATACGCCTTCAACGTATAACAGCGAAAAATTAAGTCCCTGCGCGAGCTTTGTGAGGGGGCCCCGGGGACCCCGAGCAAAGCGGGCAATCACAGCCCAGTGGTCAGCGTCGTCGGCTCCAAACCAAGAGAATGCCGGTTCGAATCCGAGAACCGGCCCAAGTACCATATGGACTCTAAAAAAAAGAGTCTGAAAGTTTTTTCAGGCGGTTATGGGTTATACATATTCTGTTAACACATTGTGGTAGGCCTAAAATAAAATGTATCCTTGTGCCTCTCTGTTAAC
>JAHWFP010134295.1:0-31078 GCA_023313725.1 Lithobius niger | reverse complement strand
TGAACTACTTTTAACATTCTCAAGAATCACCCACTTTCTCAGTTCTCACAAAACTTTCCACCGTCATGCCGGCCGCCATTTTTACACTCTCCAACCAGCCTATAAGAAATTACTCACCACCAAATCGCGTAGCCTTGCAGCCACGCTGCTTGCTTGGAATAAATGGCGCCCTTCAGTTCAGCTGTGAAAAACATCGTGCGGAATGACTGTCCTATAGCAATGTAATAATCTTAGCTCAAGATTTTCCGACTTTACGCACCAACGGCAAGGAAAAGAGTGGATGGACTCGAGCAAGGTAGGGGGAAGTGGGATAGAGACGGAAGTGACGTAATTTTTGCATAAATGACTGCATTAATGAGCTAAAAACGCGCTGCAGGCATAGGGGAAGATCCCATTATTGTAACACAGTGAGGAGGATTCTGCGATAGAGAAGTAGGCTACATAAGTTGCAAAGTACTTTGGTTTTTCCTGGATTTACGAGTTTGAATGTTGCCAATAATTTGGTTGTTCCTATACGTAGTCGGTTGCGTGTTTTTGTATGGATCAGGGCAAAAAGAGTAAAAGACACACGTTCCTGACTGCGAAAGACTCAACAGCAATGTATTATTTTGGTTGTGTAAGTTCTTTTGTACTTGTATATCGACACTTTTGTGTCAAACCTGGACCCTGATTAAAATAAGGTGAATTTCAATTTTAATCAACTGATTATAACCGTGATTATAATCAATGATTATATTCACTTGATTATAATCGTAACAACCCTGCGTAAGCTGCTTCAGTCCTAGACCGCGTGGGGGAGGGGGGGGGGGAGTGTCGGTAGGTATGAAGCCAATGCACTCAGATCCCACATCACAACATATCGTGGTAATGGGAGACGCACATGAAACATGCCCTTCACAAAATGCTTAACCAAGGGGTTACGCGAAATCACGGCCTAATCCAATGTAATGAAACGTTGCTACACCTGTCAAATAGCCAACCACGGTACTGCATACGGTAATAAATTTCCCAAAAATTACTCGGCTAAAAAAATTAATACAGGGTCCCACCGGATCAATGCGGTTTAACACGCACCACTGAGCCCACCTTGACAATATGAACGTCATACAAACTAGAGGTTGAACTTTACACAAGAAATTGAATAATCTCCACCGCTTCTGCCTACAAACTGTACACACTTGGCACCCAATTCGGAACCTAAGACGAAACATCGTTGCCAACCTGGCTCGACCACAACCCCTGAATGGGCCTCGTATCAGTCACCACATCCAAACTTCAAGAACACAAACTCGGAACACCGGCGCCCTCTGCCCTAGCATGTATGCTCCACACCATACAGGTTGATTATCACACTCATACCCTCTGCTCCGGGAATGCCACCCCCGGCCACGTCGAGACACAAATTCCCCCCAGCAGTACGGCCTGATGTCTTGACACCAGTGATGAACCAGTCTTGACGCTTCCTGCTGAGTCTGCTTCAGCAACTCCTGAAAGGGGATCCCATCATAGTTTAATAGTTCCCTAGCCAATAATTCCGATCTCAATTCTACCGCAAACGCCCAATTCAGTCCATCACAGTAGATTTATGCACGAAGACTATCACAAGATTTATGCATACGTAAAAGGGCCTATAGCTGCAACGTCGTGGCGTCCACCAAAACCTGTGACAACAGCGTCTGCAACGTACTACTGAAATACGTGAGGTCCATGGCGCAAAAATTGCAAAGCCCGCAGCATTGGTAATAACACACGGCAAAATTTGGCTTGGACACTCATCAGTGTGTTATCTAAAACTCGACTTACGAGTTGCCAACTCTACCCGGAGGGAAAATGAGCATGCGTGGTGGTACAAACACATTACAAGACTGGGTCTACAGTAAACGGTTACAACATCAAGTCCCTCTCAGATTTTGACAATACCTTGTTTTTATGCTTATCCTACCAAGCCAAGATCGGTTTTATTTTTCTTCCCATACAGGATGCCTTCCTTGACTTTACTGGGTCCAGCAAACCAGCTGCATCTAGCAGACCGATCGACTGTATTCAAGCAATGGTTCATAGTCGAACGCCCGCTTCACATCCAGGGCCTCCACCTCGTCCGCAATTCTTCCTGTTCCATCCAATAATTTTCAGTCTCGTACAACATTTCCTACCATTATCGATGTCTCTAAAACGTCCCACATCCAACTCGTAATCCTTAAAGCCTTGGTCAGCCCCCATCCTTTGGGGAGAACCGGCCCAAGACAACCATTTTTCTCATTCACACCTTTGGGACGACACAAATCAACAGGCGGGCGAGTATTTACTGCTTCCTGCATACTAGCCAAATGCATTTCATCACCAAATAAAGCGTCTTTTAACGCCAACTGCATTTTATTGCCAATGAACCTCGATTATTCAGAAATCATCCACGCTAAACTTCCCCACGGGATAATAAAGGCTCTGTGTCCGGTACCCCACGTTAAGCCTAACACTGGCGTCATTGTCCTTCGTTACACTTTCCGCCACGACACTCACAGTAGCACAACTATAATTCTTGCCAGCGTCTTCCTGGTAATCCAGCCTAACCTCTTGGGCGTCTTTACCTTGTCGTCTCTAGACTTCTTTCAGAAAAACTTCTCCGTTACGACGTCTAAAGTTCATTAAGCCAACAGAAAACAGAACCACCTGGTGCCATGGCAAAAGAAACAGTGGTGAGGAAGGGGAGGAAGCACAAAGAGAGACAACGGGAAGTGACGTTAATTTTTGCATAAATTAAGAGACAACTGATTCAGATTAGGTAGGATCAAAGTGCCAAAAGCAAATGTAACATCCACACTTGTAACACGAAGCCAATCAGGGAGGAGGACTAAGGAGAAATAACTTTTTCTGCCCGAGGAATAATAAATTATCGAAAACATTATAGATACTAAATCCTAATACAATATCATAGCTACCAGAAGGTTAACCCCTCAATAATGTATAGATGGCTATTAAGGCTGTACCGATTCCGAGCTGATTCTTGTCGAGCAGCCCATGATTGGCAACACTCGGTATACCAAGCAATTAAGTCCATTTAACCGAGCCGAGCAGTGCGGCTCGCTTCTAGTCTTGGTACGTGATCCAGGTCTGATGGACCTAGAACGCGAGCTTCATTCTGGTGTTACTCAATTCCAGTCGATGATTACGATCGATACATGGTTCCTGCTGCAGGAAATTTCATCTAATTTAATGCACAGAATTCTACGCTGGAACTAAATCTACAAGTAATTCGTGCATATTAACTACTTTTATTTTATGCTTTTTTGGACAGCCGCTTGGTTACCAACACCAGGCTATTTTAATAAAAATGTTTGTTGTTCCTCAATGCCTGCTTGGTATTTAGCAAGTGCTGATTAATAAAGGTTCTGCTCGGTATACCAGGCAATATTTTTAGTGCTCTGGTCGGGATCGGCTCAGCAGGAAAAAATGTGTTTAATACAGCCTTTAAGGGTTACTTTTTTACTTAATACAAGGTGTGTATTTCATTTTCTTTACATTTCAAGAATATATGCTTAAATCATAGGCTATTAGGAACTAAGAACTTAAAGCTGCTGTGTGACAACATTGGATGAATTAAAAACTAGTAACTACACTTACAGTCAATGGCGATGGAATCCCATTGGTCGCCTTTCTTCAAGTCCTTTTCTTTTTTGACACCTGCAGGACGGCCTATGAGACTAATGGAATGACTGGGCGAGAGCTTAGGCTTCTTTGCGACAAGTGCAAGAGCGGAAGGCGAAGGAACTGATGCCTCTCGCTTCCTGTCATTACTACTACCGGGCAATTGCAAAGTGTGGGGGGTTTTATGTGGGACAGAACCAAGCTTTGGTTCAGATGATTCAGTTGGTGAGGGCCGCGTTGATTTGGATCCTGCAAACCATAATAAAATTAAACACAGCAAAATGCTAACACATGCAAATTATTGAGGAAACTTGATAAATGTGAATTAAATACTAAAAATAGCTGACATTTTCATTACCTAAAGCAATAAAATCTCCAGGCGGCGGCAAGGCTGAAAAAGAAAAATTATCAGTCACAATGTAAAATAACATGGTGCATTTAAGCACTAGTAGCAAATAGAAACAACTTATTTGTTCAACAATTACTGAAATAAAAACGTCCGCACTCCGCACACTTTCACAACATAGACAAACACTTAGTTTTGCAAATTTTCGACCCCATACAGGTGGCTTCCAGGATTATAATTGGGACTTCCTACAACATCATCCTTTGTTTTTGTTAACAACAAATTCAAATTTGGCCGCTCTCGTGGCCTCCAGCACTTGTAGGGATGTCTGCTCGATTCAACTCCCACTACAGTTAACCTTCTTGCAGAGATCGTAGCTCACCAAGTGTGAGACCCTCGGGAATGCAGGACCTTGGATGTTCATCAAAGTCTTTCCATACTTCTGATTTTGTTGTCGTAGTATGGTGTTTAAGAATATGCGGACTCAAGACAACTGAGGTCAGGGTCCCGTGTAGAGTTAAAACTTATGAAGAACATGTGTATTCTTCCAATCAATCTCATGCTGCTCAGTCTTGCAGTGGACTGCAAAGCCGTTGTCTTCTTTTTCATTACGAACCTCCGCCATATGCTGCACCACTCTGGACCGCACACCTTTCCTCATTTATACATTTATAAACTGCATAGCAGTCCCTGCATGGGATCCGATACAAAGCCTCCCTAGTGTTTCGGACAGCTCCTATACACGCCTCATCTTTGGACTTTTGAGGCTCAAGTTTTCCACACTTTGCCGTCGGGTTGCTCCTCCTAGAAATCTACTTCCACAGTCCTTCAACATTCTTCAAATAGGTGTGAAAACCGTGCTGCCTAAGGATCTTCTGTACAGGCCCCGTCACTCCTTCAAGGTAATTTAGAGCAACTCTTGGACCTGCCGTTCGCTCCTCCTCCTTCATCCGTGCCCAATTCCTTCGTTCTGCCTCCACCACCGTACTTGCCCTCTTTTTCAGACTGTTTAGCAGTCCAACTGGACAACCAAGCTTCATCAACAAATTTGTTCCGCCAAATCGGCACTGAACATGCTCCAACCCAGGCAATTATCTAGCTTGTAAACTAAACCAGATTAACGAGTGCGTTTGGCCACCTACAAACAACAAAATGAAAACACCACCAACCTCATAGCAATTGGTGCACTGATTGAATTTGTCACACCAGGAAAAAATAGTCATGCGACGACAAACAGATGACGAACCTACTCCAGAGTAGCCTGTCCACTACATGCTGTTCTTCTTGATACCCTTGCTCCCTAGGCTTGAGTGCCAGTCACGTAGTGCTTTTTTCTTTTGCATTTTTGTTAATCCCTTTATGCTCGTAAGCTGCATTGGGAGATCGATCAACTTCCGGTTTGGGGTTGGCACCATTTCTATTATTTGCACATTTTGCCTGATGTGGCTTCTACAGCAGTGCCGGAAAAAAAAAGACTCCTGTGAACTCAAAGAAGGATGATTTTTGAGTTCCCACCTTTTAGTGATACTAATACATTGCGTAGAAAATGGTGGCTCCTAGACCTCCCACAGAACCTATATGTTTTGGGATTGGCAGGAAGCAACAATAAACCTACAAACTTTCATTCTGTTTAGCGAACATGAGAGTGGTCTAATGTCAATATTATGCACCATACCCAACATCATTCCTGTTTACGCAAACGTAGTTGATGTTAGTCAAACACCATACGCTTTCATGGCTAAATTGCTCGATGGAAACAGAGGGTTGAGGCAAAACGACGATTACTATAAACTAAGGCTGACCTATACCAATACTGAATCGGATGCCGATATTTGCGGTATCTGTATCGGCAACTTACGCTGAAATATCGATAACTCTGGAACCGTTCGAGATTCCGACATGTGGTTCGTGGCTATTTGCTCAGGAAATCACTGAGTATCTTATCTTCATAGCTATGTTTCAACTGTGGGTTACTACTTAATATTTTTTTATTTTAATAATTATTGGATTTTTGCAGAAAACTACACCATTGATGAAAAATTAGGGAAACAATTTTGGATATTGGTACGGTATCGGCCAAAATTCCTGAAACCAGTTTGGTATCTGTAAAATTGGTATTGATGCCGCCTTACTATTAACACTCATATTTCAAAATTTCGATATGTTAGCTTCCAATATCAACCACACATGCTTGCAAATGTCTGTATCTCGCTAATTTTGGACAGCATATACAAAACATATGTCTTCATCAAGCGTATCAATGCACAGTTCTCTCTTTAATTACATTCCTGTTGCTTGTGCTTAAAAAAAGGCACCTAACGACACTGCGGACTGCCTGGGACCAAGCTATGGTACGTACAGGGACAAGAGCAACTGCAGACACCGCACCAAACCCACAAAGTACGTGAAAGAGTGATAGAGCAGTATGTAGGTTTATATTTCATCATTTTACTTGAGGCAAAAAAAAAGTTCCTTGCTATTCAAATGTTTTCCGAGACTCCGAGAACCCTTCCGAGAACCCTTCCGTAGTTCTCCCATACCTCCTGTGGGAAACACTTATTATTATTCGAAGTGTGCCCTACGACGCAAGGAATTAGAGATGTGCACCACCACGCCCCCAGTAAAATATGAAAAGCCACGTGTACCACAGCCGCTGCCAATAATTTACAGCACAAACTGTCGTTACAAAATTTGCAGAATTTGTAACAATGTACAGCTTGTTTTCTTTTGTTTGTCCTTTTACATTGAAATAAGAAAATAAGTTAGAAACAAACCCTCCAAATAAATTGGTTGCCATGAGGCGTAAAGAACTAGACGACAGATGTGTCAATACAAAATTTTAAAGAGAATTAATAATCAGCCAACAAATAACCAAGGAAGCGTCAGCTAAGGTTCTTTTCAACAATCAAAATTCTTGATCATTGTGATCTGTAGCCTATTGATTACAAATAGTAAGTTTTCCAACAAATAAGAGAAAAAGAGAAAATTGCCATCCCTCCGCCAGGTTGGCAGTAGTTTGTTTCTATTTTCTTAAATGAAAATCACCTGTAAATTTAGCATTTCTGTTTCTCGAATGCTTCTTCCCTAGAGATAAAAGTCTCAATACAGCCAGCTCGCTAACCCCAGTGCGCATGCTGGCCGTACGGGAAAAGTGGTCACCTTTCTTTCCTGTGAATTTGTTATGGTGGTGACTGAAGAGGGCACGTAGAGTGGGTACTGGTAATAATATTTTGGTTTAGGCAAGTAGAAATAAAATTAAGCCAGCCTGACGGAGGGTCGGCAATTTTCTCTTTCTATTGCCGACGAAAATCTATATTACTTTACCTGTAAATTTAGCATTTACAGGGAACCTCGTCAAAAATCACAGACTTCGCACTTTATTGTTAAACAAAACTATTTCTGATTTAGTGGCCCTGAAAAATACCGTTTATTTTTCTTCTTCTTCTTCATAGTACTTAAGGAGGGTGGTTTGAAGTTGGCGAGTGCATGAAGGGAAGAGGTTTTTTTTTTTTTGCAGACTTGAGCTTGTAAACACCCTGGGGTCAGTGAAGTCGTGAAGTTCGCTGTTCAAGACGTCAATGGAATTGCAAGGCCATAAGACAAATTGCCGTGAGCAACCTTCACCAATGTTGGTTGCTACTTATCAAATGGCGCGGAAAATTCAGTATTTGGCGACTTGGTTTTTAGAGCTAATCGCCAAATAGTGACTGATTAACCCCCATGCTTAAATTGTCATTTCTCAGGAACCGTGTTAGTTAGAACCTGCGGTTTGAGGCATTGTGTACAAGGGATCTCCAACCAACTTTGCAATACTGTTGCTATCCCCTTTAGCTGATTGGTGTGTAGATTAATGCAAACAATATATTTTAGTTTTACAGTATTAAGCAGAAGCAAAACTTAAATATGTCTTCTACATGGCAAGGAGGTAGGCCTAATTGACAATGGCGAGTGTATTTTAATTACTAATAGCCAAATGGCGAGTGCCACACAATTCACATTGTGAAGGTTGGCCAGGAGTGGTCACGGGGATCACAGTAGTGGAAGGTATCAAAGAGAGTGACGAGACAGAAGGATCCGTGGATGTCGAAGCCGGCAAGGGTACGTTCCGTGGTGTTGATAACCTCTGAAGGGGATAGAAGTGATGGAGGTGCATCTGCTGGGGAATCAATGAAGGCGTCGTAGTTGTGGCATCGACAGAAACAGCGGTAAGAGGGTGCGGTGATCTCTTGCACGAAGGTGGCGCAGATGATTAGAAGGGAGAGCTACCTTGAGAAGAGGAACTGGAAGAGCTTGATGAGGTAGATGACGAAACGGAAGATTTTGGTGAACATGCTGAGGACGAACATACTGGGAATGGAGAGAAGAACCACTTTGGGAGTCAAAGGCGGAGAATCTTGAGAAGACTCCGTGAACTGGCTGGGGTGTTGATGTTGGAATCGGCAGATTGTCCAGTTAGGGGGATGATGAGGCAGATTTGATGCCTTTCCCAGGGGTGAGGGGGATTTCCCTGGCAGCTGCATCACGAATTAACGTTTCCTGTCTTTGCCTCTTCTGGGTTCTTGACTCCAAATGTTTGTGCTGATCACCCAGAGATCCCTGTTGATGGTGATGCACACAGTACAGGAATGAAGAAACTAGACGAGTCTGACAGGAGGGATGTGGATCGTACCATTTTTTTCTCGAAACTATGCCAGCACAGGTGCAGGTGGTTGGTTCAATCAGTTGCACAGTTGATAAGTCATTGGAAAGAGTTGCAAAGCCACGGGTTGACGAGCCACAGAAAGTTTAGTTCCCATGATGATGAGCAAAGGATGAAGCAAGAACAATGACGTCAATCGGTAACACATGCTGGAAGAAGGAGAAGCAGATTTTACGGCGCCGAAGAGTGATGCCTGCTGGGTAAACGTGCGCAGGCACAGAAGATGCAAAGATGAAGAGAGATCTTCCCTGGTGCCGAAAGAAGGACTTGACTGAAAGGTGAGTGTAGACCGAAAGTGACCTTGCAAGATGAGATAAGCAGAGCGGACACGGAGTACCAGTTGGGGTGTGTCAACCCAAGAAGGTGTCGTAGAAAATCTGAATCTTTGGCGAATGAAGGAAAGGGATTCACCAAACATAAGTGGTGAGTGCTGCGACATGACGGAAAGGTGAATGGGACGATGGCGAATCAGGGTCAGAAGGATGTTGTAAGAAATGGAAGCCACGAATCACACGACCCAACCAAGCAAGAAATAGTCCAGGTGAGAGTGCAGGAGCTGAAGGACTGCGGGAACGGTGAGATGAACGAGCCAAATAGTCGAGGGAAGGGTGACGGAAGACGTATAGTGCGTAAGTCGCGAATGCGAAGGATTGATCTTGTGCATGGCTAACAGGTTTCCCAACAGTGGAAAGTGATGAAAGCTGGCCACATGGTAGAGGACTTGGCTGGGCGGAATCTTGAACGTAAGTCGAGGGCCGAAGGATGAAAGCAGGGTCGTGCAGTTCGAATAGTGCAAGCATGCTGTCGGGTGCAATGCGATGACCGAAGGTGGTGCTGACAAAGGGGTGAGTGCTTCGGTCTCAACGAAGGTGAACGTGACCGAAGGAAGGCAGAAACGCGAGAAAACAGTAGTCGTTGACTGAACAGTGACCAGTGGATGAGGTCCAGACACCAAGGCCGTCGAACGATGAAGGGGAGCGTCCGAAAGGTGGTGGATACGGTCTTACAGCTTGCACGAAAGCAGGCAGCAACCAAGTTGAGAAGTCGTATCAGTGGAGAATGTCAGAGAGTGGGTGCAATCGTCGGAAAAGTGAGAGAAGCAACGAAGGTGTCGGGCAGACGAACGGAGGAAGGGAAGGGAGCGGGTAGCCTTGGGAGAATGTGAGAGGCAGCATAGGCGAGCCCGGACGACCAGAGAGCGAAGGCGGACTGAAGATGGCGCCATGACAGGAAGGAAGGCGAACATGAAAGCAGCAGTTGTAGACCGACGGTCAGGATCCGAGGGTCAAGCACATTCACAAACACTAAAGCAACAGAAATGAGAACAAAGGGCGTTAGATGTGGTCCGAAGGGGTGATGGGAAAGAAAACGAAAGCGTGCTGCTTTAGCACAAATGGATGGCAAAACCCTATGTTTCTTGCCCGAACTGGAGGAACTGCGCACGCGCATGCACAATCTGGTTACACAGCTGGCCGGCTCGTAACAATTTTGAATCCTCTAGGAAAGAAAGCATTTGGGAAAGGAATGCTGAAATTTACAGGTAATCGATGTTTTCGAATGGCAACCAGAAAAATAGCATTAAAAACAAAATGTTATTGTAACCTAATACAGTTAACATGCCAACTGTTTTTTTTAAGACTTGAAGTTGTCTACACGATATAGAATTCGTCTTGTTGCCTGAAATGCAAATCAACAACTTCTTGGTTGACCAATGTGGTTTGCAGGGATCTGCGAAACAAACGTATTTTTTTTATACCCGTGGCTTTATTATATTTGGAACTATTTCCCATAAATGATTACACTCACCTTTAATTTTAGGGCCTCGTTTCGCAGTTCCTTTACCTCTCTCCATTTTATTCGGCTCTGCAATTCATTAAAAAAGGATTCATTATTGACATCATTATCGTAAATATATAATGCACGTGACACTTAAAAAATTTTCAGGTGTTCACGAAACAAAGTTAATTCAAGTTCAACTAGCCATTCCTACAACGAAAGCATCATGGAGACTCAATTCAGTTGAATCTCCACGATGCTTTTGGTTTTTATTTTTAACTTTTATTTTATTTCAAAGAAAATTAGGTTCATTGCATTCAATTCAGTTGAATCTCCACCATGAAGCTTTTGGTTTTTATTTTTAACTTGTATTTTATTTCAGAGAAAATTTGGTTCATTGCATTCATCATTTTGATAATCAGTTCTCAAGTTGCACATAAGCACGAAGAAAACTCATTATTTTATTTTAGTGTTAATTTTTTTTGTTACATGATTGTGTGTGCCTATAACAGGTCCACATGGCTCCAACAACCCCCACGACAGTTTTGAAATTTACAACTTGTAGGCTAGATAAATTGAGGTTAGTCAAAAATTTTACAAACTTTGAAAATTCAGAATATTTTCCTGTTTGCTGTCATGATTTTAAAATGTGGATCGTGGCCTGGCAAAAAGGTGGTGAAAGGAGAGAGAAGGTTGGAACATTTTTTTTTGTAAGTAATAAAGGGTACTGAAAAACAGTTTATTTTTTTAGTTAACCCCTTCAGTGGGAAGGATGAACCTTACATTCATAAACGAGCCAAAGGTCTGAGCAACAAAATGGGCTATTCCAAGGTTAAAGGCTCCGTATGACCTGATAAAGGACACTTTTTGTGAAAAAGAACACGAGGAAACAATACAGGCAGCACAAATTATTTGCAAGACTAAACTAATGTAGCGAGTCCAACTACATGACATAGCAACAAATGAACCCACACCATCAATACTAGGTTCCCTTGCAAAGCCGGAGAGACGGTTGTGGCTGTTGCTATATGGATGTCTGTCTTAAGTTAAAGCAGCATCCGGCCTGCCTTATAACAGCCATGCGCAATAATGTGTCCGCACGCTGCAGTTGGAGATTCAGCGTAGTAACACTTCCGCTCTCGTTTTCTTGTGATCACATGAACGACGTCTGGCCTAGCAGACGAATTGCAGGTCATGCGACAAAAACGTAAAAACTGTGTCGTTACAACCGGAAACAACGAAACGTCATGGTTATAGTAGGCGTGCAGAGGATCATATACGTGTGGGACGCAGTAAATAAAGTTACCAACATTCAACAGAAAATCTCCTAGATGCCACATTTTAAAACGGATTTTTAGCTAGGGATTGACTAACGGTAATTAAATAAAACCTTGGGGCCGTACTTGATGTGGAGGATCAAGAAAAATGGCCCTGGGAGGAATGTCCTTTTAAGGAACTTTCTCAAGTTGGTAGTTGGGAGTCCGTTCAAGGTTAACCTTGTTTTTATGGCAACAACTACAGGTATGAAAGAAATAACATCAAACCTACAGGGTAAAGTACCTTAGTCAAAATTAATAACAAATCACACAAAAATAAAAATGTTGTAATTTAAAAATTGATTAACATCAATTTTTGAACTCGCTTCATTTTTATTTTCAAATAGCTTAAGTTTTATGAGATTAGTCATTCGTCACTTGAAAGAATTTTTGTAAGGAAAAAATTGAAGAAAAAAATTCTACAAGTCTTCATGGACTTGAAGCACTCGCTATTCCAGGCTTGGAATTAACTTTCGTTTATATTTAGGGGCTATTCCAAGATTTAAAGGCTCCGTACAACGTATAGAAAGGAACATTTTTTTGTGAAAAAGCACATCAGGCAGCAACACAGGTAGCACGAATTATTTGCGAGATTGTACCATTGATAATTTTGTATTATGCTTCCACAGTGTGACAAGAACCAATGGCAAGCATAACTGCTTGGGGATAATTTAAAAAGAACCTTACTTCTCGTTTTCACAGTAGAGCATTTCAAGGTTTCGCTCGTGTGTAAGGTTTGAATGCCTTCATCCTGCCTAGTATTAATATCATCACAAGCGACATGGAGATGAGCACATAGGGCTCGGCGTAGTGTCCATGATAATATTAACACACGTTCGATTTGTTGTACTGAGTCGCGACCCCAAGTGGCCAACTCTTCAATGACGGGTCGTAACTATTTTTCGGACAACAAACGTTAAAAGTACACTGTTTATGTTTTAAGCTAGGAAATAGGTCTGAAAAATATCACCCTTGCTACGATTAGTTTGGCAAGCGGCAACTCCGTGTGCTACAGCGTTGAAACAACATTGAAGCAAGGAAAGAGGTGGCTTCATTAAGACAATGCCGACTGGGGTAGAAATCGTGTGCCTCGATTCCCTGCTTAGCGTCAGTTCACGAGAGTACAAGAAAATTGACCTTTTTTTATCGTTGCTTTGACAAAATAAGATTCTAGCAATATAGAATCGGCTGGCCGGAAGCCAGGAAATGATACCAACAGCTTCTCTCCCAGACAACCCTGTGACAAGGGAAGGAATATGAAGCAATAAGTTGCAGCATGGACACTAAGTCATACGGATGTGTAAGCTTTTTATACACTCCTGAGTGATATTGTACATTCTTAACCCTTTGACTGCTGAATTAATTTTCTATCTCCAAAAACCTGGACGGGTCTCGAACTAGCAACTTGAAGGAGCTCTTTAATTTCAGGCACAAGCCTCTACCAACTCGGCCACGGCCGTTTTTAGAGTCAGCTTGTTAAGGGAACCTAGAATTGTTGTTGTTTCTCCATTGTTGGCTATCTCGTGCATCCTTTGACTCTGTTTTTAGGACTCCAAGCTGTGCTTGTGTTTTCGGCGAGTATACTAGTCCTCAGCACTTTAAGGGTTAAACCTTTCTGTACTGGATTCTGAATACAGCCTTTGGTGTTTGGGCCCCTGACTGATGCCCACAGGAAAAACTACTAAGATTCCGCTGATACCGATACTTGTTCGGATCAGTTGCCGTTATTTGTGGTATCGGTATTGGGTCAGTATCTGCAACTTTCGCTGAAATATCGACAACTTGGAACTGTTCGAGCTATCTTTTAACTGTTTGTTACTATTTAAATTTTTTGTATTTTAATAATTTTTGAACTTTAGAAGAAAACTACCACACCACTGATAAAAAAATAAAAATAGGGATTATATTTTGGATAATAGCATCGCAAAATTTTTATAACCGGATCGATATCGCTATCGTATCGGTAAAGATGGTACCAGTGCAGTCTTAAAAACTACATGTAAAAATCTCACACCAACCCTACCGAGCAAGTGCTTGAAATTATGGGCCAGGGTTTAGGATTTAGTTCATTTATCTCTCACCAACATTCGCGAAGGTGTCTTTGTTCCTTCCTCCCCTCCTTAGCCATCTCTTTCTCATTCTTTCCATTTAGCCTATCATGTTGTTGTCTGTCAGTGGTTGCAGTGTCGAAATGTTGCCTCCTAAGATGTGGGCTCGAGCCCCATGCCCTTCCATAAGAGAGGATGGGCTATAAAGAATCCTACTCCTACCAGGACAAGAAAGTATGGTGTGTAGTCAGGGTCAAGGCGAAGTTGCGATTGGGTGAAGGCCTGGTCTCGGCTTTTGCTTTCACGTGGAAGGAGTCTTAGCAACAACGGGTAGCACATTGGATCCAATACTGTCAACTGTCACTGATGTTGTTTCTTTATCTGGACATTCTGTTTAAGAGTCAAGCAGGTCGTGATAGTTGACAACTCAAATTTGAATAAAACTTTTTTGGTTGGTACCGACATGAGTGGGAAACCACAATTTGGGTCTGAAACTCCAATAGTTTAGGGTGATATAAAAGATTAAAGGACATGGCACAGAGGTAAAAAAAAGGGCTGCATCGTAAAACGCACTAACTTCACGGCTAGCTCACTTCACCAGCTATTCAGATTCTGTGCCATTCAGATTCAACTTAAAACTGATGGCTTATATGTGTTTACATCTTTGGCATACTGATGATGAAGATCATCAGTAGCTGATGATGAAGATCATCAGTAGCATCAAGAGCTTATAAGCACACAAAATTACTTTTTCATTAGGCCTACCCTTTTATATGCAGGTTAAAGGATAATTTGAAATACTGTTAAAGTTTTACTTGCTGTGCATTTTTTTAAACCTTGAACTTTGTTTTTATCAAAATTAACCTATTTAAAGTAATGCTATTACTCCTTACCTCAAGAGCGTACAAACATACAAAATTACTTTTTGTGTGCCTCTTTACATGTAGGTTAAAGGGAAATCTGCAAAAAACTGGCAATTTTATTTGCTACCCATTTTGAGAAATTCGCAGTTGGGCTTACTCCTAGTTTACACTAACAAATGTTGCTCTTCTTGGAAACAAGGGAGTTGCCATAGCAACAGCGCGAGTCATGCCTTGACAGATCTGGCTGCTGCAAGGAGTTTAGGGTGGTTTATAGAAGTGATCTGCTTTTGTCTGTATCAAACATGGTCCATTGTTGCTCGAAACTGTGAGATGGAATTTTTTTAAGCCCACAAATTGGTTCATAAAAAAATCACTTTTATATAATTCATTTCAATAAAGCAGCTTTCAGTTCAAATCACATGCTATGGTAGCCGAAAATAATACAAAATTGGTGATTAGTCAAGGCTGTCTAAAATGCAAGGGAAGCCAGTTGCCACAATTTTTCAGAGTATTTAATGTACACATAGGATTTTTTTTATGCTTATATGCTCTTGATGTACGAAATAAATGTGTTCTAAAAATAAGCCAGTTTTGTACAAAAATAAAATTTAAAATTTAAAAAACTGCTAAAATCACAAGTAGGCCTATGCCATAAAGCAAACACTGTTAAATGAAAATATAGCTTCACAGTAGTTGATGCCTCATGAGCAAATTTTGGCACACTAATGATGTAAGGGAGTAGCCAAATTTTAAAATACGTGCAGGTGGTGAATTTTAGCATTTTAAATTTGTTTTCTTTCCCTCCATCATCAGTATGCCAAAGATGTAACGACACTTTACATACAAGCTATTAGTTTTAATGGTAGAATGCATTCCAAGTGGAATCTGAATGGCAGTCTTGATGTAGGACGTGGACCAGCCCTGAAGTTATTGTATTTTACAATGCAGTGTTTCTTTTACCTCTGTGCCATGACCTTTAACCTTACGTATCTCCAGAACAATTAAAAGTTCAGCCAAAATTGTTGTTTCACATTCATCTCACATATGTAGCCTAGACAGTAGGCACCCACCAAAAAAGTTTCATTCAAATCTGAAATGTCAGCTATCACAACCTACCCATTTCTGTCTGACTCTTAGAAAAAATTACACTTAAACAACACTGCTTTCCATTTCAATAGCGTACAACTGAGTATTAAACATCACCATTAATTTTAAATAATATATCCTACGGTTATAAAAGGAACCTTAAATGACTCCTTGACTTAGTTAAAACCTAGGCTTATTAGTTGTTTGGGAGGCAGACTCTTTCTCAGCGAGTGATGGATCAATGGCATGAGAAACAATTTCGCGCACTCGTTGCGCCTTCATGAAAATGACGGCATCATGCGGCAGAAATAAATGGAGCTCTCCAAATGGCCACCTACTGGTTTCGATGATATGAGCTACGATCAGTTGGTCACAGATTACTCGAAAAGAAAACAGAAACGAATGCAACCGCAGTAAAGTTATACCCTAAATGAACATTTTATCGAAGAGAGGCTCTAGCACATATAGCCCTGCCAAAGCATGAGCCAAACATGGAGCAGGTATGCTGGCTTCCCCGCAAGATTGAGCCGTAACTGGTCACAACTCGGTGTCCCTATAGTGAGGTTTTTCACTATTAACACCAGCCGTCGAGCTTAATTCAACAGCACATTCTGTCGCTGTGGTCTATCTCGCGCTAGAGGAGCGCAGCGAGTCCTCTCATGCGAGTTTTATAGCCGAGGAAGCAGTAGCCGTCTATCAGAAAGTCGCATCCTCTCAAACAACTGATAATCCTAGCTGTAACCAGCTCATGCAGCACTTAACGCAAAATATAGGCATGGTTACCTCATCATATACAGGATACAAGCCTACTTAGCGCCCACAATGCTGACAGCATATCGTATTTTTCCCACTTCCCTCTTTCATCTCAGAGATGTCTGCCAAACAGCATGGTGTTCACACGTGCTGTAAACCTGACTACACAATAAAGGTAACTGTTCTTGTTGAAACCATTTGTGAATCCTGGATTGTTGGGGGGGGGGGGGAGCAGCCCGACACCCCACAGAGCTCCCCCCACCCCACACTCACAAGTTTTGGTGCCTGAAGAAATTGAATCATATAGTGGACCTTCCCCACAATCACAAGATGGGTAAACAATATTCAAAATGACTCCCTCTAGTGAGCCCCAAACTTCGCAAGATAGCAAGCGTTGTTGTCTGCTGTACCAGGCGAAATAAAAATCACACTGTCAGGAGAACTGACCTTCACTGTTGTTGTTACGACAACGAACAACGAACAATTGAGACGTGTAAGTTACAATGTTGATCCAACGTCACAGGCAACTTAAATCTAAATTCCGTCCACATTGGGAAAAAAGCCTGGGCCCAAGCCTAACCCATCCGTACCGGGTTCGGGCCCTCCCTGGGCTTTCATGTCCTTGGTGGAATAGGGACTTCAGACCACGACCCCGTGTTTCAGTTAGGATGTAGTTACTGCACGAGTGCACGGGCCCACACTTTAGGGAAACGTTTTGAGTGCTGATAAACAATAGCGAGATAAAAGGAAAGCAGGAGGAGGGGATGGTTGAAAGATCAATGACAGCACTGAATATGTCGTAGATCGAGAAATATAAATTAAAGCCTGGACCCTAGCCATTTCCTAGTCCATTGTGGAAGAGGTATGGAAAAACAGTGTCGAGTTTAGCCTTTTTTAAAAGTTGGAGACCCAGATATCAGACGCGGTATTGGGATCCAACGTGGATACAGCTTAATATTATAAGGAAAGCGCGGAATAAAATATACCAGAAAATCTCCTAGTAGACACATTTTGAAATGGAACTTACAGTGGCACTACCACCAAGTGAAAATAACTTGGCACCATCTAGCGGTACTGATCTTGTTAACCCTTACATCCAGGACCCCCACAACAGGGAGGTCTGGTGGACCCACTGTACCCAGGACCTGGTACTCAAGGGGCCCGCACAGGCTAATTTTTTTCCCGAAACTATGAGTTCTGATGACTGAGTCAGTAATTTATTCGATTTGTGCGTATTGTGAATTTTTCTTTATGCTCCCAACCAACAAAAACTCCAATCCAACGGCAATGAGCACAGAGCAGGAACACTGTGTGCAAGCCTGTCAGCTTGTTAGGCAGGGAAGCCTACAAACGTAAGCAAGCAGTCCGAATTAATGAATGAACTAGCCCATTAATCACAATCAAGGCTACAATTATTGTGGCCGACAAATATTATAACATGTGTAACGTTTTTACGATTTCAGTCGGGGGAATTGGGGGGACCCTAGTTAATCCCAGGCCCCTAACTTTGATGTGGGGGCCCTGCTTACAGCTTACTCCGGGGTACACGGGAACGTACCAAATTTTCACTGAATAATTAAGAAAATAAATGGCGTTGTGCATTCCTTAGCTTGATGCAAGCAATTGTTAGATAGTATTAAAGTAGATGTGGCCAGATTCTGCAGAATTTCAATCGGCAATAGTGCCACTTCATAGCAACGGCTTGGCAAACAGGTAAATAAATCCTTAAAGGTGCCTATTCACCGAATGACACGCTGCAGCATCTAGCACCGTCTTCCATTGTTTAGTTTTATGTAGCACTTGATTTCAACATGCGGAGGAATGCGCCAAGAAATTTCTTTTTAAACAACAATCAAGCCATATGACTCCTTAATTAAGTATTCAGTGTAAAGTTTGTGTGTCCACGTGTACCACGGAGGAAGCGGTCAAGGTTAACGATATCACTGTCACTAGATGGTGCCTATCTAGCGGATCTAAATATACATTCCAAACCAGTTCTTCTTTAAAAAAAAAAAAAACCGCCCGTTGTTACATTAGGCTTAACTTTACCTCTTTTTTCCCGGGTCCACAAACTTTACACTCCATAATTAAGGAGGCACATGGCTAGTTTGTTGTGTAAAAAGAAATTTATTTGTGTGTTCCTTCGCCTGTTGAAAGTAATGGCTAGACAAAATTAAATATCGGCAAATGGCCATAGATTCTGCAGCGTGTCATTTGGTGGCAATCCGCCTTTAACGTCCTACTTTTCGTAAAGAAACGAGAAAAAAATTATTTAGGAGTTCCTCTTTAAATATCAACTAGTTTAAAACGTAAGTCCACAAAATTAAAAATTAAAATAGGTTGGCCTGAACAAAAAATATTCACAAAGAATAAAATAAAGTACAAACACTGAAAATAATTAGCATACTTCGGGTTACGCCACAAGGCATGGAGGGGGGGGGGGAATACCAACCACATCGCTTAACAATACTAGTCGATGTCTATTGTTGAATGGCTGAATTGTTTACAAAACAGCTGTACCCGGGTAAATACCCACGAGGGGTGTTGGTCATGTCGGAAATTATTATTTGTTTTTTAACTGTCAACACTTTTTTACCTGTATTAGCTCTGTATTAACTCTCGTAAACTCAGGAATATTTTATAAGGCAACATGCTCCCTAAACGTAGTGCGCAATAATACGATGTAGGAATACGCCTCGTAGCATATTTCTCAAGTTGCCGGTCTGCCCCTTGTTATAATGCGTTAGGCCTAAAATGCTGAGAGGCCGAGAATGGCAGTATGGAACACCGTTTGTGCAAACATGTACTACGCGTGGCTTATATCACCAGACAACGTCGCCAGTCAGTCGAAAAGTGAGTGTTGGCAGTAAACCGATTAGGATAGGACGGCGTCCGCGTTGATAAAGAATTTTCTCAGTTTCCATTTGTTATTTATTGCTGGTGTAATGTCGTCTAAACAGGACAGATTTCGTTTTCATTTACAACAATCCATTCGTTTTGTGACTTGGCGAAGAGGAGCATATAACCATTTCAAAAGGAAAATTAATTTTTATCTCGTTCTTCAACGAGGTCGGTCGCTTTCCTAATCGGAATTGATTTGATAGCAGCTGATGATGGTTAAGTTGTCGCAGCCAGCTTTACACACGCCAATAGTTTAATTATGGTTACCGAACATTAAAACAGTCTTGTAATATTTTTTTAATTTCTAGGAATAAAGAAATAAATAAAAAATCGCACTAAAAGATCGTTAAAATATTAAAGGGGGTGTACAACAAATGCCGATCCTAAAATATGTTAAACCCCTTCTTGTTACCAAGATCCATGAAGCAAAAGTACAAGGGTCGGAGGGGTTGGAAAATTGGGGGATGTGGAATAGGAGGAAAGAGCTTATGGATAAGAGCCCCCTTTGGGGAGAGAGAATAGGAGGTTGAATAAGGAGCTCCCCCCCTTCTTTGGGGGTAGGGGGAATAAAAGGTAGGAGCTTAGGGCTGCTTTTGCTTAGGGTAAGGAGCTGTGCCCCTCCTTACTGGAGGGGTATAGTACGGAGATTGAGGAGACTGTAGGGGAGAGGTATTGGAGGTGAGAGACCGAGGTTATTACGGTGGTCGAGAGTCATGTGGGCAGTGTGGTAAAGGGTAGGGGTGGTGGACTGTGAAGAGGCGATGGAGGCGTGTAGGAAGGTTGCGAACGGAGGAAGCGAGGGGAGGTGAAAGGAGTAAAGGGAGAGGAAGGAGGCAAGCGAGGTGGTGGCTAGGAAGATTAGAGAGTTTAATTAGAGATTGGCAAAGGTAATTGGAAGAGAGGGTGGGGAAGGGGGTTAGGAAGCTGGGGTGATATTCTGGAGATTTGTGGGGAGAGGAGTAGGCACCGGGGCGGCGGAGGGCCTCAGTCGTGTAGAGAGGGGGTCATGGAAGCTTTGCGTGGGTTTGTAGGAGTAGCAAGAAGCGGGGTTGGGGAAGAGGGCAAAATGGTTCAAGAGGTGATGATGGGGGAATTCAAGGAGGCTTTCAGTACCTTCCTAAACGACCGAACAGAGCGAACAGAACGCACCTATGTTAGAGACAGTTTGGCTCCAAACTTGACATCGCGCGTGCGCAGTGATGTTGCATCAGCCGTTCAGTACCTTCCGAAACTGCAATCATAGCTGAGCAAAATCAACAAGCTCAACAGAGCACTCGTTACGTAATAACTTTAAGGTCACCAGACGTGGCTAATTGATTGGACCAGGCTAGGCTAATGGATGTAACCAGGCGCGAGCAATGCCAAATTGCAAACCATCTCGTGGAGGTGGTTTGAGCAGTTGCTAGTGGTGGAGCTTTTGAGCATACGTGAGGAACCGGAAACAGATTCATCGCTGACGATGGTTGATGTAAGCAAGCCACATCAACACGGTTATAGTAGGGAATGAGCTGAACTGTCACCAACAGTGGTGCGTGTGATTCGTTCTGTTCGGTGCTTTATGAAGGTACTGTTTGTTTGCTGCTAAGAAGTGGAAGGATGTTGGGGAGGATGAGATAGTGGGCAGTTTCTGAAGGAGATGGGGTGAAGGACAGGAGGATATTAACTGGGGAAACTAATGGGATTCTGGGTGGGGGATGAAGCATACCGGACAGCTGGAACAGCCGGTTTTTAAGGGGAAGGGAAATGATTGGGACTCAAGTGGGAACTTTAGGCAGGTCGCCATTACGATCTCGGTTTATAAGGCGTGTATGAGATTTTGCAGGGCAGGCTTAGGAGGGAGCTCAAGGGAGGGGTGCTTGGGGGATGAGGTCCAGAATAGGTTTCGGAAGGGAAGGCAGTTGGAAGACAACCTTTTTGTGTTGATGCAAGCCATTGCGGTTGCAAGTAAGGAGGGCAGGAGTTTTTAAGGGGCACTCTGGGATGTTGCGAAGGCCTATGATCGGATGAAGTGGTAGTTGTTGTTGGGGGGAGGGGAGCTCAGGGTACTGGGTGTTGAGGAAGGGTTTATTGCCATAGTTCAAAGGTTATATGAGGGGGAGGTATATTGCTACCGGGAATGATGTGAAGTCGGAGTGGTGAAGTGTAAGAGGTATTTGAAGCAGGTTTACCTGTTGTCTCGGTTACTGTTCGTGGTTTATTTGAGTGGGCTAAAGAGGAAGTTGGTTATGTAGGGGTTTTGTGTGGGGGGTTTTGTTGGAGGATCAAAGGGAGGTCTGAAAGCACTATTGGGGTGTGTGCAGAATGGGGGTTAGAAGTCTGGGTTTACGGTGTTTGGGGCAGGGTCGGTGGCAGGAGGGAGGGCTTGAGAGGATCCGGATGGGGGCATAGAGGTGAAAAGGGTGACAGGGTATGATTATTTGGAGGAGACTGAATGTGAGGCCGTATCATTTGGAGCGTACGGCTGGGAAGATGAGAGGGAATGCAAGTAAGGTGAAGGGTATGATAAAGACAGTGGCGTAACGTGCAGGTCTGCTAGGTACGCAATGCATACGGGCCCAGACTTCTAGGGGGCCCACCTGGTCTGCGAGCAGCCATAACAAACATGCCTACAAAAAAGTTCCAGTTAATGACGAGTAACCTTCTCTGCGACATAATAAATCTTTATAATAATATTGGAGACCGGCTAAAAGCAAAAGGAAAGCCTAAAGGAAAGCCTAAAGGAAAACCACTTCTCCCCTCCTCGCACCCGCATTGAAAATGCACTCTCCCACTCTACGTGCAGCCAAAAAGTAGCCAGGCATGAGTGGTCGATCAATCTGCCAAGTCTTCGAGAAGAGTGCCGGGAAAATGTCCCGGGAAATGCAAAGCACGGGCTTCCTCTAGTAAATTAATAAAAATCAAACATTAAGAGCATGAAAATATGTATTTTTTTAACCACTATAGGAAAATTTTTTTTTTTTCAAGCTACTGTATTGTCCACCACCGTCTGCAGCGTCGCATCAACAGTGTCAACTGAACAATTGCTTTGATGATATGAACATTTTTTAAAAATTCCAAAAGAAAGCTGGGAACTTGAATAATATTGGCGAAGTGAACAGAAAACTCAAAGCATGGCAGTTGTCTGGTGTCATTCCCTAATAAATGTGCACTATTTAGTGTATTTTTCTCGTTAATTGCATTATTATTTCTCCTTTCTAATGGTTCCAGTTTTGAAAATTCCATTTTCTTCATGGCGGATTTTGTAAACAACCAACTGAAATTACTAAAAAAATATTAATAGTGCATCGATAAATTTTGCTTAAATTTCCATGCACCAGATTTCACGAAATTCGGTTTAGCCATTTTCTCGCAGTCCAAGTCTTAAAAAATTATGGAGACGGAAGCGAGGGGTGGGGGGGAGGCCAGCTCAGAAATTTTGCGTAGGGGCCCAGACCAAATTCGTTACGCCACTGGATAAAGAAGGTGGCTATTTGACGCTATAATCGGGATGAGGTATCGAGGATTTTGTGGAAGGGAGTGGCTGTTCTGGGGGCGATGTTTGGGGACAGGGTATTGGTGTTTGAGATGATGGATTGGAGACATGTAAAGAGGTAACAGAATGCGTGGGCAGGTGGGCCTTGGGAGCTAACCACTTTTCTGCTTGGGGGAGGGGGATGAAGAAGAAAATGGGTATCGGGCTTTTAGGCTAGAAGATAAAGGTGAGGTTTGATAAGTGGGTTAGAGGACACCCACAGGAGACGATGGTGTCCGATTACGTGACGGGGAGGTGTTCCACTGGTTGTGTGGTAAGGGTGAGGACCCTGGATGGGAAGTTTGTGAAGGTGGGGGATGGGGGGATTGGGGACTAGAGACTGGAGGAAGGGTATTAATGAGTTGGAAGCGTAGAGGTGGAGACAAGGGACAGTAAGTCTTCAGTAGCTGGGTATCAGGAGGAGAAGAGAAAAATTGCATAGGAGAGCTGAGATGGGGGGAGTGTCCTGTTATTCGGGGCCAGGGAAGCACTTGATACAAGGAAACTAGTCCGGCAGGGAGAGGGGGGGGGGGGTAGACGATGTTGTGATGTACAGTATCTGCAGAGAAGCTAAGGAAACGTTGGGGCGTGTGGTGGTGGAGTGTTGGGGGCTGGTACACCTTCGGGTGAGGGAGGATTGTAGGAAAGGGCGGGGGGAGAGGAGGCTGTTCAGTTGCTTCTGGGATGTAAGGATGATGTCAGGGGAATAAGGTGAAGAAAGGGCATTCTCCTGGAGTAGTGGAGTAGAAGGGGGTTGATCGACCCCAAAGGGTGGGAAGGCGGGAGGGGGGTCTTTGGGTGTTGTGTCCGGTGTTTTGGGTATGCGGCCCTGCCCTGCTTCAAAAGGCAGACCCATCTTCATCATCATCATCATCATAGGTCAGGTGCGTCTCCAGGACAATATGATCATCATAGTCATCATCCACTAGTGAAATTTTTTACTTCTTGAGCGCTATTTGTGTTTCTTTAATAATAAAAAAATAAATAAATATATCACCACTCTGAATGATTAACACTTAGATTTTGGCAGTGATATCACTTATTTTGTAGTTCTGTTTCATAGCATGGTGTTCTGTAGTTTAAAAGAAAAGATGCTCCTTCTGCTTGTGAAGCAAAGGTTGAATAAGTGAGATCCGTTTCGTGCAGCATTTTATGTAATTTAACAAAGAAAAATGAGAAAGCGTTCATTTTGCTACTAATTTATCCTGACTTTTGCTCTTCCTTTCATCTGTGATTTATTTATATTTATTTTTATTAATGTCGATTTATAAGAATTTACTATAAATTCTTTTGATAAATTATAAATTCGTCTTATAAATTCTTGTTATTTTTATTATTATTATATATTAATTTGCCACTAAAGGCTGCATATCTATTAAAAAGGCAAAATTTCCGTCCAAGTTAACATGTATGCTTATGCTCCTGACGCTTCTCCCTAATAAAGAAAAAAATAACACCCCTATTATAGGAGGAAATAAAAAATTTCAGAAACATGAAACGCATTAGTTGGCTTTAAAATGCCATCTGGTTGCAGAGTAATTGAACCAAGATTTCTTTGTTGTCAGAAACGAATCTCGCTCCTTGTTTCTGTGTTTAGGGGCCTTAGAACAGGTCATAGATGATAATAATATACAAACTGTTCAGCTGGTTCGGTTTCAGCATTACATTTTCCTTTTTCCGCACACCCAGGAAAGCGTTAACACCCAATCATTAAATTTAGCATGTTTACTGAATGTTGTTACGCATCGTCTTCCATACATTGAGCGGTTGCGCAGTCCAGTTTCCCGACCTCATAGAAATCCCTTTTGTCCCTGGCAGGAGATCGATAGGCGACTAGGAGTTGCAAGTTTTTATTTGTGTAAGTACGCCGCTCTGAGGGTCCGATAGCCCCTGTGTCACGTCTCACGTGTTGGCCGCCTAAAACCACGCGCTTGACACGCAAATTGATGAAATTAAGGTTACGATCATTGAGGTTTCATAGCCTTCCAAGTCCTAAAAACTCAGCAGCCATTACTGCACTCAGAAAGAGGCGACTTGGTTGTTTTTTTTTCTCTTATTCAAACCGGCAATGTTTGCAGATATCTATTAATTTCCGAGTCCTTTTCTGCACTTATGTAAGTTAAGTGACAGCATAGTATGCCCTGTTTTGTGCCTGGATTGGTGTTTTAGTTTCCAGGTTTCTTGATTACATCATTTTATTCTAGGAAGTGAGTGTTTGGTTATGGTAAATTAACCTCAGCATTTTCTGAATGGTGTTTTGGCCGAAAGCGAATGCGTTACGTGCTTTTAAACAATGTTGGGTGATGCAGATTGCTTTTTACAGATCAGTAGTAAAACGATTGTTTACATTAGGAAAACGTTTGTTGGGTTTTGGTTGCTTTTCCGATGAAAAACATCTGATGACGTCAGTGTTTTTTTTTTTTGGGGGTTCAACAATACTTGAAGTTGGGATGGGCAAGCATACGTGCTTACTACATACTTCTGGTAATTTTACATGTTACAACATGTATTATCATGATTTGAAACATTTAGAACAAAAATAGTAAATGAAAGGTTACATTAATATTCTTTTTCGAAAACAGATAAATAATTTTAAATTACTTGTGGTAAAGTCGAACGCAATAATAAAGCATACTGCATGGCATTGTTTTTGTTGGAAGTCAACAGGTCAGGGTTGCACATTATTGATCATTTGTATGTTTTTCCTGTGTTTGGTCATTTATTTTTTTTTCTTAATTTTTGAAAGAATTCTTCGTTTTGGATAGAAATTTGGACAATTTATTGTCGCGCTATATTTGCAAATTTTCGTTCAAATATGTGTGAACTCCTACAACTACTCCGGTGTTGTGACTTAGGGCTGGAAAATGTCAGACAGTATACAAACTTGCAATTCCATGTTTGATTCATGTTTCATAATAGTTCTGATTACACCTTGTCTGAACCAACGAAGGAGTAACTTAACCCACAGACTGCGGAGCTATCGGTCTTCGATTATTTTGTTAACCCTAGGATTAGCCTATTAGTTGGTAGGGAGGATGTACAGGGTGCCGACTTCATCGGCTGTGCAGCTCGCGTTAGAAGGCTTGCGGCACGATTGCAGCGCGAGATTCAAGACAACGGAGAATGTGCCGGCTATGAAGCACGACGATTGGTGTTTATACTGATGAACCCCATTAGAGGACCTCCCAGCTGCGGCCGTTTAGGCCCGATCTTACAGGGAAGCCAGCATAGCTACCCCTCTTGGCTTAGGCTCAGCAGGTCTATACGAGCTCGAGCCTTTTTCATGACAAAATATTCATTTAGGGTTTAAATTCAGTGTGCGGCGGCATTCGTTTCTTATGTTTTCTTTTCTAGTAATCAGAACTAGTAGGTGGCCGTTATAAAATCCCAACAAGATGAGCCAGATGATAGAGCCAGGCGAGTATTGCTTCGTTGCCGATAATTTTTCTGCTTCGTGACGAGGGCGCTAGTAGAGCGTGAAATCGCATGTCATGCCCCTGATACATCCAATGCTGAGAACGACACATCCTCCTAAACAATTAATAATCCATGGTTAACCAATGAAACAATTTTCTCAAATGGCAATTGGGTTGTAGTCGCTACTTTGTCGGAGTTATGAGCTCGGCTACTTCAAATTTGTGCATTTAATTCACTGTTTAATTTTTTTAAGCACATTATTGCCATAGAAAATTACTTAAAGTGGCACTATTACGATTGAAAGTCAACATAATCTGGTAAAATCTAGCGCTATAAACTAGTATTATCTAGCACTGCTTGCATCAAGTGAAGGATTGCACATCGCCATTCTTTTAACGAAACAAATAAGCCACCTGCCTCATTAATTATTGAGTGAAAGTTTGGCACGTCCTCGTGCAGTGGGTGCAAACTATAAAGGTTATCAGTATTACAGCCGCTAGATGGCGCCACGTCATTTTTGTACGATTTTCATTAGGTGATAGTGCCACTTTAGTGTTGTGTTGGGTACTGAAAGTGTGGCACTTCTGTGAGCAAATTTGTGTATGAAAATATTTTAGGAAAAAATTTTTTCCCTGGAAGGAAAAATGTAGAAATTACTGTCAATTTGGTAAATTTACGGTTAAAGTTCATATTACAGACACTCACTTACGCAAACCCAAAAATCGTCCCAAGTTCCAGTACTCAAAGTAGCAAATTTTCGACTATCTCTGCTAACAGGCTTCTTCAGTCATGAGACTTGCACAACTACCACCAATGAAATTTGAAGGTACTGGACTGGAAAAGTTTGTTGGTGATTGTTGTGCGAAAGTGACTGTAATTGACAAAATTTTAAAACTACAATCTTCCCAACATATTCCCAACGGATAGACAAAATGTACGCCCAATGTTTAATTAATTTAAATGCATAGCGTTGACGCTGTTAATTGATTTTATTGTTAGCGTGCATGGTCTACTAAAGAGAAACAACGGCATATTTACAGTGGCTATGTTTATAATTCATTTTACTGGTACAACAGGAGGGAACAGGTCCATAACATTCGCCAACTCAATCGCACCGAATAATACTTTGGATGTAAAATTAAAACTTGACTATTGCTACCGAAAGTAGCAATGTTCTAGTTTACATTTAATGATTTAACCTTCGAACTATTAGCCAGTGCGATTAACTTAGCGATTAACCTCAGAGTTTCTCGGGCTGCCGCTCCGAACTTTGACAGCGACTTGGATAGGGATCGACCGAATCCAGAACTGAAGCCGGAACTTTAGGATTCGGATTCGGCAAAGTGTTTAATATCTAGATGCTTTTTAATAACTTAGCTAATTTCTGGAAGATTTCGACATTCCAATGTACCATTCGAAGCATTTTTTCACCAGCTTTCCAATAGAGTTAATGTCAAATGGGTAGCGTAAACTGTTCAGAAGTTATGAAGGAAAAGCCAAAGAACAAGTTGCTAAAATGTGTACTGAAGTCACTTTACTCCATTTACTACTTTTCTCAGCTAGAGAGATAATTTAGCCTGTATGAAGTGCAGAGGGCTGAAACAATCAACAAAGGTTTTACAGGGGTCGAATTTCCAAATTTTGAACCAGGTGCAAATTTGCACCCCAAATCTGTCACTGGGATGCAAAAAAATCTTTGGGGTGGAAAAATCAAAATGTAAACCAACACTGTCGTCTCCTATTTTATACCCATTGAAAATTCTAACATTCAGCATCTCAATATGTGACGTACTCAGGGAGTAGACGATTGAAATCAAGAATAATCTTAAAGCCAATTTACTCCTCACTGCATAGCTAGGGGTCTATGCACTGAGAACACATATTAGGCATAAAACACAAGTTTAGGAGCTTGGTCTTATCCTGAGCTGAGTCCAGGGAGACAACCTTTCGAGTCGTCTGCCCCACACCAAGTGCCTCCCCATGGTCCCTGCCCTCGTATTTATGCGTGGGCCGGAACAATAGAAGTCGCCTGAGGCATTACGTTGCGTAACCGCTAACAGGTTGGAGCCGGCTCTAACTGGTTTTGAACAATAGAGTAGCCTCGTTCCCGGCTGTTGGCGTTCGGCCAAGTTCCGATGTAGACGGAAGTTGACAGGACGCCAAGCAGCTCATGTAACTGCAAGGTGCACCATGTGTGTTCACACAAGGTGCGCCCTGCTATTCATAAATAGCGTGTTACAAATAATATGTACTGTTTTCCTGCACTTTGCTTAAAACTCACTTAACTTCACCATTCAACTGAAAAACCTATACACATAGTTTAATCAAATGTAGTTAAAAATGGGCTTTAACTTCTTTGGAAGGAATAGTGTAACAGGAAATCTGATTCCAAGCTGTTTAAAATGCCGCAAACTGCAAGTCTCTAGCTTGTGCGGTTCAAAAGTTATGAAAAATTCTACTTTGCTATGCAATTTTGCACTCCAAGAGTTGCTTCTGGAGTGCGATTTTGGAGTGCTATTTGCCCCTGTGCATCCGATATTTCGACCCCTGGTTTATTTTGGATTCGGTTAGGATCCGGATCCGATTTGCCAAATCTTGTAAATTATCCGGATCCGATCTGGATTTGGTAAAAGTAGGTTAGGTTAATCTATAGACTTACAAACGCCCTTTTCGGCAAGTCAGTCGTCCACATCCCCGAACTCTTTCAGCAACCTCGGACTGCGTCCCGTCTCGGTCAATGTTCTGATCATCATCCGCTCTCGCCATTTCGCCGCAACTTTTCTTTCGCCCCATTATTCTTCTGACCGTCTGGCCAAGACTAGCTTTTCTCCCTACTTTGCGACTCTTCCGTCTTCTCTCCCTCCTTGGCGACTCTTCCTCCCTAAGACTGCTGAACTTAGAAAAAGACGAGTCAAAGAGCACGTGAAGGCCATGGAGGAGCAGTTACCAAAAACGGCGTTGCCCTTCATTGTGAAAAGACCCAGCATTAGATGGATTGGAAGAGTACGAAAATCGAGTTAGTCGGACTAAATTTTGCCCCTTGCTTTGGAGTCTATGGCCATCCATCACTGCCATGAACAGTCGATCAAGCTTATGAATGTGGAAGAGCCGGCCTAGAAATACATTTGGGAAATGATAACACAGGAGTCGAAATATTCGGATGCACAGGGGCAAATTGCACCCCAAAATCGCACTTTGCACTCCAGAAGCAACTCTTGGAGTGCAAAATTGCACACCAAAGTTGAATTTTCCATAACTTTTGAACCACACAAGCTACAGACTTGCGGTTTGCGGCATTTTAAACAGCTTGGAACTATATTTCCTGTGGCACCATTCCTTTCAAAGAAGTTAAACTCCATTTTTTACTACTTTTGATTAAATTATGTGTATAGGTTTTCAGTTGAATAGCGAAATTAAGTCCATTTTAAGCAAAATGCAGGAAAACGGAACATATTATTGAGATGCTGAATGTTAGAATTTTCGATGGCTATAAAATAGGAAACCAGTGTTGGTTTACATTTTGGTTTTGCACTCCAAAGACTTTTTTTTTCACCCCAGTAACAGATTTGGGGTGCAAATTTGCACCTGGATCAAAATTTGGAAATTCGACCCCTGATAACAGAAAAACTTGACGCAAGACGGCAGAATTTTCTTCCTTTTCCAGTACCAACTGGGAGAAAGAATCATAAACAAGAATGTCAAGATCTTGATGTGAGCAACACAAGTAGCAATGAAACCTGTCTCAAGGCCAGCTGTGGTTGGAAGGAAAATTCAAATGTCTACAGCAAGAAAATTTGGGTGGAGTGTGGACAATATGGTGCAATCTCTTAGACTGTCTCCTGAGGAAGACAACCAGTATAAGTGTTGTCGAAAATTCACAATTCCACGGCCAGGTGCTTTGCGCTTCGTTCTGTTTTCCGGCCTGTCAGTTTCTCCGTTCTTGTGCCTCATCATGCCAAAGGTTGAATGTCGTTGTAGTTTGGCCTCGTCCTTGTTTCGCTTTCGGGTTATTTATCTGTTTACACTCCATCGCAACCTGAAACTTGCACCTGCCCGGGCATCGTATCTTCCAAACCATGAAAAGACCCTTTCCCAGTGGGCCAGTATCATTGCACCTGCAACTTCATCACCAAGCCTTGTGCGGTATGTGCCACCATTAGCTGGGCCAAGTCGACTCTCGTCTTGCAAAAAAAAAAAAAACGAGTCCGCCACTCGCAAACGTCAAAAGGAAACAAAGAAACTCGGTGACCAGGAAGCTGCTTCAACTGCCGTCCCTCCGACCACCCGGAGGAAACACATTTGGATAACACATAAATAACCACTTCATCGCCCTTGGGTTCACTTGTACCTGCATCTGCATCTCCCTCGCCTTCCATCTCTTCAAAATCAATCCTCCAGAAGTCATGCCACGTCTCCTCGTCAAACCCTGTCCTGACGCCTGAAGAAAAGAACTGTTGGCCTCCCCACCAAACACTCCAAACCTGTCCCACCTTCAACAATCCCAGCTGTGGTCTTTGCCTCACCCTCTCCACCCTTTGTGCCGGCTGCTGAGCTTGCCTCCGAGGATGCCCAACCTGGCAATTCCTCATCCACCAACTCTGTCTTGCCAGTCTCGGACACCGTAACCGTTCTGCCTTGCCCCAGGCGTTCACCAACTGTTGCACCGACTATTTTCAGCCTGAACAGCTCCGTCACCTTATTTGGGCTCGATTACGACACC
>JAHWFP010134292.1:0-22438 GCA_023313725.1 Lithobius niger | reverse complement strand
GCGTTGGATTTTTTTAGGGAAAAAAATACTGATTGTCAAAAAATAAAATGTTGAAGTTGCCTGGATGTGAGGAACTTGCAGCTCTGACATTGAGAAACGCTGTGGCTATGGCCAAGACAGACCCCCATCGTATTCTGGACTGGGATATGTTGCTCATGAACTAGCTCACGCTTAAGTGTTTTAACAATGTTGCCGTACACCGAGCATTTAGAAACAGATACGAAACTCCTTACAATGCACTTTGGAATGAAACTTTGAACCTAAGATGAAAAGACCGACCAAATTGTCAAAGTGGAATTAGTTTTCACCATGAACGAGGGTACTTTCTGCTGTGTCAGCAAGTTAAGTCAGAAGTCAGTGATACAAATCCATTATTGGTGTAGGAGTCCTTCACAACCCTGAAGGGACCGTAATAAGAATATGATTACTTATCGAGTTATTGGCTTCAATTATTTTTTTCATCGTTTTGCTAAATTTAGTCAAAACCTTTCTTTACTATAAACCAGTGATTGCTACTTTATATTGAAGTGATAGCCAAGCAACCAGGGGTATATTTTCGACGATGAAATCGATGGAAACTCGTGCAAAAATTGCACCACGTTATTGATCCTTGCACAAAACAGTAATGACTCATTATTTCACACGAAAACCAACGTAATCAGCAACACAAATTAAATAATTGCTTGCCCCTTCCCCACATCCTGAAGATTAAAAAATAAATAAAACTGCCCTTCATTTTCACGGACTCTTAATCAAATTTAAGGAATTCCTACCCCCGTTAATTACATCACAGCTGTGTAACTTATTTAACTAAAAGATATGGTATTGGAATGGGCGGCTTAACACTGTATGCTTGCACCAAGGGTCGGGATTCCTCATAACTTAAAATAAGATTTTTGGGCTTTGAGGGTTTTTTTTTTGTAGGTTGCACTTGCTGCATTCCTGTAGTTGTGATTCTTAGCAAGTTTTCGCTAAGTCGATAGAAGACTGGAAATTTTATTTGGTAAAGTAACTGAAAAAAGCAGCATAAAGGAAAGGTATTTTGTGTGAATCGACTCGCATCCTCGCGTTGTTTGGAGCCCAACTTGCTCCTGCCTGTCGCGTGTACCTCTTCCTCAATTCCCTCCCCATCCCACGAGGGGAGGGGACGCAGAGGTGTCTGTTACACCTACAGCCCTATTTCCGAAAGTATTGCTTCATTGGGGCAATGAAGCAGTACATTAAGAAATAGGGCTGTAGGTCGTTTAGTTGCGGACCAAACTAAAAAAAAAATACAATACCAACAGCATTGAGCATCACGGCTACGATACACAGTTGCCAGCCTACACTCAGCTCATGTGGTTTGTTGGCTAATGACATGAAGACACGGCAATCAAGCATAGTACGAAACGAATGCATTAAATCTGTAAGGTTGTACCAATCTAGTTAAGGTCATCAACGGTACACAAATCATTACAAACGAACGACCATCGTCAACATAGGATGAGTGTGTATTGAATACAAAGAAAGTCGTCACCTTTGTTGCAAGCAGTAGCCACCATATGGGATTGACTGGCCACACGTCTTGCCCCTGTTTTCAGATAAAACAGTCGCGTAGTACTTGCAAAGAGTAAAATTGCCCATTGCTGTTTTGTCCAAGGTTGTATAATTTTTTCAAATGTTTCCTCTGCTTACTGTATGTTGACATAATTTATCATGAATCGACGTTATTAATCAACTACTTGCTCTGCAGATGACTTGTGGAATGTAGATGGTATTATCCCATAATAGTTTTGCCCTTGTTCCTCCATTTTGTTTTTTCCACAAGGTATTGGTATTCCCATTGCAATAACACTCCAGCCAAGTTTCTGATCGTTTTTTCTGACAGATAATTTTTCTCAATCACTCAGTACACTCAGCTTCAAAAAACACCTCATACAAGTTCGGATCAGAAAACAACTCTGAAAGGGGAAAAATTATCAATGTGAGGTGAAGAGAAATAGTTCCGCAGGAACGAGGAATGAAGGACAGTATTAAAACTCTGACCTAGCGTATGACGAGAACTCGTGCGGCGAGTTGCTGTACTACAACAAAAAAAAAAAACCACCCAACTACCAGGAACATTTAAAAGGCTTGGTTTTCAGGACAAGATAATTGAGTCGGTAAATTGGTTGGTGCGTAGATTTAAGGAATCTGGGTCGAGTCTGTGTTCAAATTGTTATTCTCAATATACTGGCTGCGTTTGAGGTAATCACATGACTTGTCAAACGATGGAGCCTGTTGAATCAGAATTCGTTATTTCTCATTCGTACGAAACTTTATATACTCTTGTCAGTATTAAACTAGCCTCTTGTGGTATTACTTCTGGAAAGTTAGGTTTCAGTTTAAGTGAGATGTAGCAGTGATTAACAATTGATTTTTTTCTGTGTCTTAGACTTAATCAATCAATGTTTAAGCCTAAAAAATGCACAACATATAAAACGTCCTCGACGTTTCGATTCAGGTCATTTTCAAGAGCAGTCGGAGCTGAATCGAAACGTCGAGCACATTTTATATATAAGTTGTGCACTTTTTAGGCATTACACATTGATTGTATTTACAAGTACTTTTTAACTTCTGTCTTAGACTTAACACTGCTCACGATTCCGACACTCAAGGGTGTAAAAATGATCAAGTTACATCATGAGTGGAGGTCAGAACTGGAGACTTTCTAGATGTTCCCTGGAAAGCATGAAGTAATACGTCATGTAATTAAAAAAAAAATACATATAATCTAGAGAAATAAAACTGCAGTGAAATATATAATGATGCTACGGTGGATGTTTCTTTATATTTAGAAAATCTATTTTTGGTGGGAAGTATTGACAAAGAATTTGATGTCATTTTCACGTGCTATTAATATGTGTTCTGAAAATATAAGACTTCCTCCAATCAGGACCGAAAAAACAGGGAAAGTGTGACTGTAAATTACGAGGAGTCTTTAAGCAGGTCAAGAAAAGTACACACATGGACAGACTAGATCCATACATAGCACGTGCGTCGTATGTTGTGACACATGCTTTAAGCGATAAACTCACTAGCTAAACGTGATCTAGAAGCCACGTCGTAATGGCACTGATCGTTACCACGACTATGTCCATTGATCGTTACCACGACTATGTCCATTGATCGTATGCTACAGACTGAATATAATCATCGTATATTTGCATAATTTGCGCATACACAAAATTTAATATAGTTCTTTCGAATGCATAAATTTCCATAAAAGAGTGCAAAAACCCATTTTACAAGAAATCACATATCGATTATGCTTAGGTTCACAGATTCTCTGGTAAGCAGAGTTGGTACGGGTTATCGGGTCACAGGGTTATTTGAGTCACTTGGGTCACTCTTTTGTGGTGGGTCACTGGGTCATGAGTCAAAGAGCTAGACTCAATGATGACCCGGAACCCGTAACCAATCCACCATGCCACTCTCAGCCACCGCTTAAGTTAGTAACCCTGGTATAAACATGGATTCGGCCTTTTCTGGTGACGTAATTTAGGACAGCCCAACTCCACGAGACACATGAGTGTGCATGAACGAGACATCGTTCGTAATGGGAGATGTTAGCTGTGAAACATTTTTTGGCTGCCTTTTCAGCAATCAATACAATTTTTTTTCAACATCAGCAAGAAGGAGCCAAACAAGAAAGGAGGAGAGTACCGTTAAGCTTAGCAATCTAGTGTAGTGACTTTTAGAGATATATCCATTAATGGAGATGGTGACTTGTCAGTGAAATTGTGTGTGGTGCCAGCCAGCCGTAGTTGCAACACACTTGGCTGCCCAGAAGCTAACACTTGGGATGAATCAAACACACCCGTGTTCGGGGCCGTTGGCCTTGGTGCGCCAATCCCAACAGAGGTGAATCTTGCAAATGATTCGTTTGCAAATGATTCGTTTGCAAATGAATCTTGCTCCTGTTCGTTTTTTTTTTCATAGTGAAAGGTCAAAGTGGACCTACTTACTAGTCATGCAGATATGAGACTGCAGAATAAAGCACCAGTCGTCGGATTTACTTCTAAGCCAGTAGTAAAGCCAGCCCAATCTGCACCTGCTGTTTATCAACAGAAGGATACTGATCAGCCAGCTAATGCAAAACAGTGGAATGACATGGAAGTTTGGCACATTTGAACATGCAAGCCATTCGCAAGATGAATAAGCACGAGAAAGTAAGAGATATTAAGTCCCTCTCGTCGGACAATCCCATTTGTGACGCATGTAGATTAGGGAAGTCCACACGCGCCAAACGTGTGACCATCGTGGAACGTAGTGCAAAGGCCCTTCTCGACCTGGTCCATTCCAATGTATGGGGAGCAGCACCCGTGACCTCCCATGGTGGGGCGAGATACTTCATATCATTTACCGATGACTACTCAAGGAGAAGTGTCGTGTATACTATGAATACAAAAGACGAAGCCTTCGACAAATTCCGACAATACTTGTCGACAGCATAACGTGAAACCGGAAGAAAACTTCGTCGCCTGAGAACAGATAATGGCATGGAATACTGTGCTAACAATTTCCAAGAGGAACTAACTCGACTCGGCATCAAGGCCGAACGTACGAATGTTTACAGCCCTATGATGAACGGAATCACCGAACGTCTGAATCGCACAATCTTGGACTCTATATGGACAATGTTAATCTCTGCACACTTCTCAGCGGAATGGTGGGCCGAGATGCTGTACGCTACTGTATACATCAAGAACAGAGTTGCTCATTCAGGCTAAACAATGAAATTCCGAATGCCTTATACTTCAATCACCAGCCAAGTGTAGGACACTTGAGGAGAATAGGAAGTCTATGCTTTGTTCATGTTAACTGCAGAAACCGTACCAAGCTACAGCCCAGATCAAAGCTAGGTGTTTTAGTAAGCTATGTTTTTGACACGAAAGGATACCGAGGGTGGTGTCCAGGCGATGGGAGAATTGCCGTCAGTGAAACCCAAAGTTTTCGTTTCGACGAGAAGCGTAACGGAAGTGAAGCCTTGCATAACGCACGAACATCAGACTACAAAGACTTCAGGACCAGTGAAGATGAACCTGTTCCAGTCCCACGGTATAATTTGTGACCGAGATGTACGACAACTCCACGACGAAAGCCTACCAAGAAGAGAGATGCCTTCGTAGAATTTCTCGTAGACAAAACACCAGACCTGGAAAGTAGAGATGATGTTGAAGAGACACTGTCGATGCAGAAGAATGTGGGCAGCCCACCATGAATTTTGCTTGTTCCCACGCCAATAACAACATTATGTCATGCAACACCTTCATCAAGCGCTCCAGATCCTGTCACACCTGCTCAGCAACCACCTGATCCTAGTGTTGGATGGAAGAGTGAAGTAGTTATCAGGAAGAAAGGATGGGTAAAAGGCAGAGTAGACATCTACTATCGACATAATGGTGGACCACGTCAACGATCTGTCAGAGAAGTCGCCCAATATTGCATACGACACCAATTGCCTTTCAGTTTACCAGCCTTTGATTTAGTGTGTTGAACCTAACCTAACCGCCAGCAACACCGTCGAGGAAGGAGGACCCTGAAGAAGAGAGGAAAGTTTGCCGCGGAAAGAGGCATGGCTTTACAGGCCACTTTATCAGAGAAAAACTCGTGAAGTAGAATCTTCTGAAAAATCCCAGGATGAAAGAAGCCCTTTCGAAGAACAAGATAAATCCAATCGATGATTTATCGAACCCGGAAGCCTTATGTGCAGGTGCATCTATTCCGTCTAACTTCGAGGAAGCAATGTGTTCAGAACAATCTAACGAATGGAGAAAAGCAATGGATAAAGAGATGTCCACCCTGCAGCAATGCCAGGTTTATACGTCTGTTAAAGGAAGCCCTGAGAAGAAGACTTCCGGGTCTACACGATGGGTACACAGTCAAGCAAGACTCAACCGGTAAACCTGCCAAGTACAGAGCAAGACTCGTCGCCCAAGGCAATACACAAAAGAAGGGGCATGACTGTTTCGAGACGTACTCGCCCGTCATTGCCTTCACTCTGGTTCGATACTTCTTTGTGTTATTAGTGATTCGTTACAGATGGGTAACATGTGACCTTGATGTGAAGTGAGCGTATTTATCCTGGATATTTATCCAGCTCCTGGATATCGACAAGCCAGTAACTTAGTCTGGAGATGGTCTGCATCAATCCGACAGACAGTGGTTCACAGAATTGGATAAAGCCTTTGATGATCTTGGATTCGACAAAATTCAAGCAACCAATTGCATACACATGTACAAAAAAAAGCTGTTGTTTTAGTATATGTTGATGACCCTACAATCTTCGCCAAGGACCACCGCACCAAGAACGAGATAATCAACATCTTATCTGGCAAGTATGATGTGAAAAACCTAGGAGAACTTAGGAGATTTCTCAGTATGGAATTTGTTCGAATCAATGGTTTCTGGACATTCCATCAAAGAGGATATATCCAAAAACTTGTTTCGCACTACAAGTTGGATAACCTGAAGCCAGTTAAAGTGCAAATGGAAGCAGGAGTACTGCTTACTGCGCGCAAAACCCAGGGTTCACACCCAGAAGATGCTACAGCCTATAGATCACTGATCAGTGCTTTGATGTTTATCGCACCGCAGACTCGTCCGGACATTTTGTTTTCGGTGATAGCCCTAGCACAATATAATGCTAATCCTGGTCAAGACCATTGGAGAAGCCTACAGAGAGTCCTGCTGTATACGTCAGCCACTCAAGACCTCGGAATCGTCTGTGAGCTTACAACGAAAGTGCCCGTACTTAGTTTTCATACAGACAGCTCGTGGGCTTCCAACATTGATGACCAGAACTCCAACATTGACGACCAGAAGTCATGGTCTGGATACATTGGATTACTGTCTGGGATTCCCATATCCTGGAGAGCGCACAAACAAAGGTGCATAGCGTTGTCTACCATGGAAGCGGAATTTATTGGACTTTCCACTACTGCATGTGAAGTGATTAGGCTACATGCTATCCAACAGGAGATACGATGGCTTCCAGTCCATATGCCAATCACGAACTATTGTGACATCCAAGCCGTGATTGCTTTTGCCAAAGACAATAGAGAGCACGTGCAGACCAAGCACGTTGATATACGTTGCAACTTTGTGCGTGATGCCCTGAATAGTGACAAGATTGTACTGGAGTACATTTCAACACAACACAACCTGGCCAACATATTTACGAAGCCCCTTATGAGGATGCCCTTCGAATGGTTCCGGCAAGCCATATGCCGATGAGTGAAGTGTTAGTGAATGAAGTGTGTGTTTCGACATGTGCAAAATGCGATTGAGCGCATCGACCCCTCCGACTGCCTGGAAAGGGTGGTATGTCTGTGAAATTGTGTGTGGTTCCAGCCAGCCGTAGTTACAACACGCTTGGCCGCCTGCTGTCGCAGCCTGCTGTGTGTGAATCGAACACACCCGTGTTCGGGGCCGTTGGCCTTGGTGCGCCAACCCCAACTGTTCGTTTTCAAATGGACGAGAGCGAGTGTGGTCATCGTCCTGCCTTATGCGACTAAAGTGACGATATTACAGAAGCCTTTCTTGTGTGTAAGCCTTAAACGAATATTAAAGAACTATAGGAATATCTAATGTTATTGTACAAGGGTTGCAATTCAAGTAAGACTGTCCATTTTTGTAAATGCTTTTGAACCCGTTTTGTACCAAAGAAATAAATTCCGTAAGCAAAATTCCGTTAGTTGGGACTTAGCCTTTTGCTCTCTAGTTATTCTAATTTGCAGAAAACTTTCTTGCTTACTCTGCTGGTAAATTCTATCTAAGAATTAAACATGGAATTATAGGGAACTTCTAAAAATTATCATTGCAACTAGAAAGCATAAAAAACTTCCCACCCTTAAAGTAGGAGTCGTCATGAAATCATAACCACTGCACTCTTGGATACACTATGACTGAGGAGTGTAACTGAGTGTACACTCCTGTGTTGTTCCACTATGACTATAAGTCCTATGGTAGAGTCACTTTTTCCCCATAAAACGTGTGTAATTGGTTAATTATTCACTGTCAACACATTAGGTCAATTTCGAGTCAGACAGGGTCACTAGGTCAAACAGGGTCACCAGGTCAAAAAAAAGTGACCCATACCAACTCTGCGGGTAACTCGCATGCAAAATTTCAAGTAGGCTATAGTGGCTAATAATTACATTATGTACAAATATTTGAAGGCTTCCAGTGTAATATTTGAATGTTGTATTCAATTAGTTTCGCCCGTAACTTCTGAATGAGTTTTCCTATCAATTTTGGGCGATCAGTGCTCGTGTGAAGTGGTAGGATTGTATTATTTGTATATGTTGGGAGGGGTGAGGGTAGGAGGGATTGCTCAACTGTAGAAAAGATGCGATTATCTTTTTTTTAAAATTGTATCTTACTTCATTTGAAATAATTTAGCGTTCAAATTCACGACAGTTAGTTTTAGGAAATCACTTGGCATAGCACTTAATAGGGGAAATATTTAAAAAAAAATTCTGTTAATTGTAGATTATATACAGAGTGTTTCAGAATAAAACCGAGATATTTCCCTATTAGAGTTCATTATTTTATGATCGAGTATTTAAGTCGTGGCGTAAGAGCCTGTGCCCAACTGCTTGCAAGGTGCACGCCTTGCTGTGGCTTCACGCGAACTAACTTGGACGCAGCAAGGTGCACCAACAATTGGGAAAACTTCGCGATAATCGAATTATGTTCGAAACTGCAACATCGTCTAATCTTGCCAAGACAGAGCAGCTTGCAAGATCTTGGTATACTGACGTGTTTTTCAGGGAAGCGGACCTGGCTTGTTTTCCAAACGTTAAGAATTACCCAGCAGCTCTTAACGTTTCCATAATGAAAAATACGTTCGACGTAACAGTATCTTTAAGTTAAGAAAGCAAAGATGCAGCGGAAGTTCCTTTTTTATTATTATTAAGAAAAGCTGTTTATTTTCCTGAAATTGGGAAGCACAAGTATGTTCATTGTTCCCGACTTTTTGAAATAAAGCCTTCGTTAACTAGGTGAGAGCCGTAAGGGAGGAATGAATGTAAACGGCCTGTTCCAACTAATGATCCTGAAAGGTTGGGAAGGAAGGTGGGGGGAAGAAGCAACAGTAACCAACATATCCATTGGCTTTATAGCCTACGTTGGGCAATGCTAGTGCCAAATTTACAGCTGTTGCAACGTACCGTAATTATTACAAAAGCGTTTAAGAACAATGGCTAACATTATCAAAAGGTATGCCATCCTAGGTCAGATGAGGTATTTCAATATCTTAAGAGTTTCAGCTTCTAAAATCGGCTTGGAACGTTTACAACGCTCGGTAAATATGACCTCCCCATTCCCTCCACCTCCTGGGCCAAGTTACAATAGCCGTAAAGTGGACTCTCATTTTATTTTTTTTTTAAATGCAAAAAAAAATTAATAAACGTGAACAGAAGAAAGAAATGGGGAGGTAAACGCTCCTGCGCAGTGGGAAGGAAAGGGTGATGCGCAGGACAACCCCCCCCCCCACCTCGCCGAAACCCCAAAATGTGTCATAATGCTAATAAATAAATTGCTCCAGAATATGTGAGAAAGAACTCTCTAGAAGACGGATACGGCAGTGATGTACCGTAAAATGCTTCACCTTCCCAGGAGCTAACAGCACTCCCTCAGACCCCCCCCCCCGGCTTTGTTCAACCTTCTGCGAAATATTTCCTGGCTATGGCTACGGCGCCACTGCTTCGAGTCATTCAAGAAAAAAAAAGCCCATTTGTTGACATTTCGTTCAAGTTTAGGGGACCAAATCCCAGAAACTAGTCCTCAACCTCTGCAAACAATCTTTGCGCACAATTTAAAATGAAACCATATTTCACAAAGCTGAAGTTCACATCCGCAACCACCATTCCGTCCATGCCCCCCCCCCCCCCCCCAAAAAAAAAACTAGAGCACCAAAAGGGGACAAAGCATGCGCACATGAAACCCCTCCTACGCCACCACTTACCACGCTACCCGATTGATGTTACGCAACTTTTGGGGCGAACGCCTGAAAAAAAAAAAAAAAAACATGGTCCCTGGTGACCAACTTCCCGACTTGGCCTCTACATCCACGAGGCTACCTCTAGCTGCTGTGATATAATATTGCAGTGTTCGCACTGGACATTTCGTTCTCACACACCTACGAAAACATTTATCAAAAACAGAGATGTTTTTGACAGCTATGACGAACATTTATTCCGTGTTGAAATTATTAATCTATGCCATCCATTAAAAAAATAAATGTTAAGTTTTTAAAATGTATTTAAGAACTCTCTTGGCAAGCGTTAGACGTAGTTGCAGTTTCGAACGCAATTCGATTAAGCCTATCGCGAAGTTTGCCACAGATTGGTGTACGGCGCTGCATCTGAGTTTGTGGAGCTATGAAATTGGTCTTAAACACATAAGATGGTGTGTGAGGTGACAATAAAGCGTGTGCCTTGCAGTCATTCAGTCACAGGCTCCAATTAAGCCATGACTTACATACTCGATCATAAAATAATTGGGGGTCTGACAGGGCCATATCTCGGAAACCAAGCATTTTCGGATAGGTGTTGTATAGCACTTTTTGACTCATATTCACCTCCTTAGTATGCCCAGGAAGTTTGTCGGTTTTATTCTGAAACACCCTGTATATGCAAGCTGGTTACAAGGCAAAGCTGTAGTAATGCGCTTAGCAGTCGTCATGTACGTGACAAGCTGGTAGGCTGAACCTAAACTGGAACACGATAACCTGCCATCACCAGTGTGAGAGGAGCGCTGCTACACATAACCATTTCTAACTACGACACTAAAGGCAATTTTCAACCTGCCTACTGGTTGCTCACAGCTTAGGAACTCGCACGGCAGAGAAGCTTATCGTTAGTTAAGAAACAATTTTGCTTTTCGTGGAAGAGCTGCTAGCAGTTCAGGAAAAATAATCACAGATGGCTAAAGTTTATGTGTATTAGTGTTCAGGATTCGACTAAAATGCTGGGCAGGCTCTGCCTACCCTGCCTCTCCAGAGGAACCGCCACTGATTGTAAAGACCTTTTTAAAATCATCTTTACAAAGTAAGTATTTACAGATTTATGCAAATTACGTCCACTCTAAAACATAGTGCTTTTTGTGTAGATGCACCCCTTTTCAAAATGAAGCATCATTTGACGTCATCCTGTCATAAATATGTGTAGCATATCGGTAGCAATGAAATAGGAAGTACTGCTGAAGAACCAATCTTGATGGTGGGTGACTCCTGAACTTGAACTCTCATTGTTGGCAGTTTCGCTACGATTCTATATAACAATGTTAAAAATCAGCACAACTTGTAATCTCCGGTCACTTACACATAGCTTTTAAAGCACGCTACTTAAATAAAGCCTAATCGTTTTGGTTTTTGCAGATCGAATGCTGGACGCTATACCTGGGAATCTCCCGTTTCAAGAATTAGCCTTATAAAGAAAGCAAGGTAGAATGACCCCAAACAGTGAATACAAAGGAAGGGCGGTAAGATATGGAGATAGAAAGAGGATTAAGAAAAGTATGCTTAAAATTAATAAGCGTATATAAAAACGTTTATCTTTATTCGTTGACACTTTTAGATGCGCTGAAAAGCAGAAAGACCATAGACACACATGTTGCACGGACTATTTTATGCACCTTCACAAATATTAGGGTTTATTTGTAACTAATTTCCGTAACTGAACACATTATTAATAAATTAATAATATCATTATTAGTGTATGATATTATGTGTTTATTATATAGATATAGTGAATCTCTGCATGGTCACACTATTTTAGATATTTCACAACATGTGACAATTTCGTAGTTGCTGAATTAAACAGTGCAACAAGGACCCAATTTTAAATCAATGGTAGTAAATTACATCAATATAGCTTATTCATTTGTGTCCTGGATCTATAATTACGAAAAACAAAGCTATCCTAAATAAAGAAAGAAATCACAAGGTAAAGGGTAAATGGAGCAAGCAGTCTAAATTAAAGACTGGCCTTGTGAGGAAACACAATACACTAGTCTGAGAAAGAAAGAAAAGACTGCTGCCCCGACTGGGACTCAAACCCAGGACAACCCGTTTACTAGCCGGGTGCTCTAACCACTGCGCTACCGGGGGCGGGTGCTGGCTACAGGCTCCAGCCGAGCTAAGTAGCTGTTCAATCTTTCTCAGTGGTGACCTAAAGATCACAAACAAACAACGATATTATGTGTTTGTTTGTGATCTTTAGGTCACCACTGAGAAAGATTGAACAGCTACTTAGCTCGGCTGGAGCCTGTAGCCAGCACCCGCCCCCGGTAGCGCAGTGATTAGAGCGCCCGGCTAGTAAACGGGTTGTCCTGGGTTCGAGTCCCAGTCGGGGCAGCAGTCTTTTCTTTCTTTCTCAGACTAGTGTATTGTGTTTCCTCACAAGGCCAGTCTTTAATGCAGACTGCTTGCTTCATTCAAAGCTATCCTGTTATTTACCAAAAGCACATAAAGGAGCAATAGCTTTTGTCCTTTTCTACACACACAGTTGTGATAATCGTAGACTCCAAAACGAAACGCACATTCAATGTATCACGATTAAATCGAAGCATTGCAGTACCGCCCATCTTTAGCGATATCAAAAAAAATTGTTACTTAGGCTAGTACAAACATAAATGCACCCACCTAATCGTGTTTCATTCACCTAGTCCAGCTGTATATTCAATCCCTGATTCCTTAGTGCATTACCAGAAACACTTTGTACCGGTAATTTAATTACAAGTTAATTTTCGTAGGCGAACGACCCATTTTAAAATTAAACCGAAGTGAAATCCTGGAAAACTTACGTACTGTATACGAAACAGAATAAATCAACGATATCATGCCACGAAATTCCGGTAGCACCTAACTGTGATGTCATTGCTAATTGTCTAAAATGATGTACATAGTGGAAGCCAATCGCTCTTTTTGAGTTTACAGGATTTTAATTTATAGACTCTCATTTAAGTGTTTTGGTCTGAAGAAGGTGCTGTGTTCATTAACATCAAATCCCTTGTTGTTCGTCCCAACTGATCTTGAATACATAACCACCACACATTTATTCAGGTATTCAATTTCTAATTACTTATCCATTAAAATCAATATACACAAAACACCGTATTATACATGAGTAAAGGAAATGCAACAGAATAACAACAAAAATCACACACTTAGAATAGCTAAGAATCGGTAAACCTTTTTGATGAACTTACATTTTATTGAACAAACATGACTACGATTTGAGCGAACTCGGGGTCACAGTTCATGTCACATCATATATCGTATTACGTCATATCATATCATATCATATCACATATATCATATATCATATCATATCATATATCATGTATATCATTATGCCTCGGCTACCTGAGTGATATCCCTTGTTGACTCAAATGGCAGGTACAAACTTGGTCACATCATCTCAACGAAATTAAGCCAAACAACACAAAGTGGTATCTGATCAACTCAACATTTACTAGTTAGATTTACACTTCTTTTCAAGCTACTTTATTGTTTTCAAGCTTTTGATTTATTACTACAAGTCCGGTTCATTTAATTCCAAGTTCATTGACAACAACCACGTTGCTCGCATCAAGCATTAAAAGTTTTCTCTCCAACTTGTTGTAATGTTTTCAATATATACAAGTCAAGTCAATAAATCAACAAATCCAGTCAAGTCTACAAATCTTAGCTATTTTCAGTGTACGATTTTCGATTTTGCGCTATTGTGTTTCCTTTGCTCTTTTACCCATCAAAAGTCAAATCGTAATAATGAATCAACTACAAAATTTTCATTTTCAAGTTTATAAAAAAAAATTATTAGTGCATAATGGTGACATTCCTATAACATAGCACCATACAAAAACTATGGCTGGTATATAGAGTTAATCTGAAAACTCACACATGTAACTGTGGTTAATGCAGATAACCAACACTTTTGCCGTGTGATAAACTTGAGTATCTCAACAGTCTATCACAGCCCGCTTATTCTGATCAGTGGTATGATTGTACTACCAAGCGCGCGATTAATAAGTCATAAGCGCTTTTGTGAGTTAGTGATAAGCAGGAATCACAACTAGTTGACATCAAACAATACCAGAAGCGCAAACTTAAACTTGTTAAAGAGACTTAATTAATCACTTCTTAAAGAATGAGAAGCTAAATTCAGTATGAGAGATAAGTTTAGGTTAGGTTACAGTCGATTGTTTTCGATGGGACGTCATTTGCTACGACGACGTCTGGCTCTGACTGGTGCTAACTAGTGAAAACCGTAAAACCAAAAGCATCGCAAAATATGGCAGCAGAAAGGGTCGTTAGGCCTAATTCGTTTATTCTCCATTATGTGGCATTACACTGTGATAAATGTGGTTCTTGTGAGACACACATTACATAGTTTACTTACATGTCCGGAGTGCATCTGCATTCCGTAAATCGTCACGGGAAGGTGTTTTAACCCTATTTTAGTCAGAACAGAGTTCGTTTGTACAGCAACCTAAACAGCGAGGAGCCCATGGAAGTAGCTTAGATGGAATGGCACCAGCAAAAAAATGTGCGATCAAGACATAGAAGGAAATACGAATAAATGACAAATATGGATGTAAAAATGTATAGCTAATTTAAATGTTACGTAAACATTTTACGATAATTACAGTAATGTATGAATTAAAGCATTTTAGTAACATTCTGTGACTGTTTCAACGGAGACACAATCTGTGAATGTCTGCAGCCTGAAGTGTAGACCAAACTGAAATAAAATGAAAGTGATATGGTACAATACGTAAGCCAATTATTATAGACTCACTAACAAATTAATAAACGCATAACAATTACATAAATATAAAATATAGAAATTCTTACATATGCCCGTAAATGTTTGTGATTGATATATTAAGAACCTGATAGCCTAATTCTTGCAAGACACACTGATTAAATATCTCTCCTGCAGTGAGTAGTTATCGATATTTTAGAGCACTCAAGGTTTTGTTGTGTTAAACTCTTTCATGCTTTTGTGTTGGTAAAAAAATAAGATTTTTACAATTCCAACACAAGCACTCACGAGTTTCATAGGAGCAAAAACTTTTGCGCTCCAAAAATTAGCGATAGCTACCGTTGAACTCAGGATATATTACCTATGATAACCTAACACTTATTTCTGTCACGGGATGCAGCCAACCCCTGCTCCATCATATGACATTCCACCACGCGGCATTACAACGATGGAATTATCATAACTACGCAATAAAACTTCGGCCCGTACACCTGTATGCAAAGTAAAACCAAAGGAAATAGGCCCATTCGGAAATGACGATATTTTTATTACCTGCACGTTGAAAATAGAAAAAAGTCTCTTAACATTGACGTGAAGCTAAGCCTAACACAGGCCACATTACTACATTTCAGCGACCAACCTTTTTCCCATTGATGTGAAAACTAGGCAACTGACAATTAGAAAACATACATAAAATTACAACCAAAATCTCTAGCGCATTTTAGGTCCCTAAACTTAACCTACTTAACATTTACAGACTTTTAAAATTCAAAAATTAAAATACCCAATTACAGTACCGTACCAGACAACACCAATACCACCTTACAAGAAGCATGAAATTTGAAACGGACACAGAAATAAAACCTCGTCTTGCGCAGTTCTTTCATACGTTGACCGGTAGTTTCTGAACTAGAAGTTTCCATTTAGAAAGTTACGATGCTCGTATGTAAAAATTCTTACTTTGTTTAATTGCCAACACAGACACAAGAGACATTAATAATTACAACTAAAAAAAAAACTTTAAAATTATTAGGAATGGCGTCAGTGGCCCTGTGCCCTGTCATAATCCTTGCCCTAATGGCTAAAGTTCGTAATCCAGTTTAGTAACTCAGCAGTAAAACCGGTGAGTTCCAATTTAAACCGGTGATTCAAAATCTTTCCAAAAGTCAAAGTAGATGACGTCAAATAGAATGCCAGGGTCAAGCACACTTGTCCATCTATCCAAAGCAATCAGTTACTGATAATTTGTAGGCTATTTGTAGTTAGGGCAACTGACTAAGGCCCATTTTCCCTAATCTGACTTTTGGTTTGGGGTCACACCCATTTAATCTCAGCTACTATGTACTACTATGAAGCCGAAGATTTTTTTGTTGGGGAGGGGACAAACTCTTGTACTCTTATCAGCTTTTCATGTATCCAAGTTGTGAGAGGTCATTTAAAGTAGTTATGTGCTAAATAATTATTCATGGAACATTACAGACCTATTTGTATTTCAGGGAAATGCTACAGCTGAAAAGGAGCACGAAATGGTGAAGTTGTCGTTTACATTCCACAATAAAATTAACATTAGTATTTAAATCAACAGCATGTAACAAGTTTTGGTGTTGGTAAATAAAGATATATTGAAGCACTTAGCTGTTTTGTCTTTTGAATTTGGAACGCTGATAGCAAGTCACTTTGATAATCTTTGTATTTACTTAATATTAAAGCAACATACCGCCTGCCTTATAACCTTCCGCCTGCCTCACAACACCCACGAGACGATCACATCCGCGTATTTACCACAGCTAAGGTCAACTGAGACGGTAGCTTCGTTCCTCGCAGTGAAAAACATAACTACTGTCTCAGTTGGCATTGCGCCTAATAGTCCAGCCAGCGTGAACCCATTGATTGTGTCGCCAAAAACCGGAATAATTCTTGTATTTTAAAATCACAATTCATAATTTTCTAGACTAGTAGTGTCTTATAATTTTGCTTCGGCAATCTATTGGAATAATTAAGTTTAATTTTTTACCGCATTAGTCTATTAAATTTTAGATTTCATGGTAATTATTAGAAAATTAGTAGATGTACACACAGAGATGAAACGTCATTATTATTGTACGCGCGCAATGCATGATTTAGTGACGGCTCGTTAGTAAATAAAGTTCCATTATATTCAACAGAAAATCTCCTAGACGCCACATTAAAAAAATTATTTTTAGCAAGGGAAAGACTAACGGTAAGGAATAGACCTTTGGGGCCGTACTTGATGTGGAGGATTGAGAAAAATGGCGCTGGGAGGTATATCCCTTTAATAGCCAAGAGTGAGAGCAAATTTCAATGTTTACAAAAGGAACAGCATCGGACGACTTTCAGCCTTAAACAGTAATTATTTCAGCAAATGCCTCACACAAGATTTGTAACAATATGCTATCTCACCAGCACAATACTGAAAGAGAAAATTTGGGACTCAAAAGTGACTATGGAAATAGTCAGAATTATAATTGTATGGAATGCATCGAAGAGGCAAATGATTGCTTTTATCACCAGAAACAATCGTGTTAATAACTAAAACCTTTTGGGTATGGGGGGGGGGGTTGAGGCTTAATGGCGCGTCGACAACTTGGTCATTAGCGCCAACCTCAGTCACAATGCAGTGGTCCGGGTTGCCACTGCACCACACATTACAGAGATGTTATTCAAACCCCTAATCTAAATCTTGTCATACATCTGTACCTCCTGCAAAAATTGAAAAACACCGGACAGGAGGACAGACTTATCACCCAATTGACGCGCAATGTCATGCGGAAGATGGAAACGGCGACGAACACCATCAAGGTGGTGACAATCAACAAGGAAGTGCCGGACCGTAAGTGGCCGTTGACACCAAGAACATTCAGGAGGGTCAACCCCCCACAAAAGGAAACAGTGAGTAAGTCGAGTGTGACCAACGCGCAAATGGGCCAACACCACCTCCTCACGGCGACTGCGGCGACACGCCGAGTGCCATTCCTCAACAGTGCCTTTAATAGCACGTAACTTATTACCGACTTGACTGTCCCACAAGGCTTGCCAAAAAGCGTGTAACCTCAGACGCAGAGTTGGAAAGGCGTCTGAGGGAACAAGGCTGAGATCCTTACCGAGAGGGCCATAAAGGGCCCCTTTCGCAGCAGAATCAGCTTGCTCATTCCCTGCTATCCCAACATGGCCCGGGATCCAGCAGAAAAGCACGGTTTTCCGCTGGCCAGGCAAGCAGGAAAGCAAGGCTTGGACACGTTGTGTCAAGGGGTTACGAGGATTGTAATTTGCCAAGGACTCTAGGGCACTCATGGAATCGCTGAAGACAATGAAATGGGTGCCCTGAAGGCCAAGGATCCATTCCACCGCCAAACCAAGAGCCAAAAGCTCTGCAGAAAACAAAGAATAGCCCGATGGAAGGCGATGGGCAACCGTTACTCCCTTACACACACAAGCACACGCCACGCCAACGTCCGACTTCGACCCATCAGTAAACAGCCGCTGATAACCGGCGTACTGAGAACACAGCCGCCGGAACTCCTGCAAGTACCTTGCTGGTAGAGTAGAACCCTTCGGGAGGGACGCCAGAGCGAAAATGAAAATGCCACTTAGGACAAGCCAAGGGGCCACTGGCATCTCCCCAAGCCTCAAGACACAGGGCATTTCAAAAGCTATCTCTTGACAGGACTGCTGGAGCCTATCGCGGAAATCACCCTTACCCACCCTGCGTCTACTGACTCGCAAGTCTGGCCCAAAAACCATGGACCAAGCAGGACTGGATTACACAGCACGCAAACGCACAGCATACTGAATGGCAAGCTTCCGCCGACGAACGGCCAAAGGTGGCTCCGAGGCTTCAGCATAGAGGCTGACCACTGGAGAAGTTCTGTGACCACAGTGTCCAACATCTGGAGAGTCGAGTCACTAGCCGAATCATACACCATGCACGCATAATCAAGTTTACTGCGGACAAGGGCTCGGTAGAGGCGCAACATGGCAGCGCGATCGGCACCCCATGAAGTGCCCGACAGAACCCGCAAGATGTTAAATGCCCGCAAAGACTTGTCTTTAAGTTGGCGCAAGTGTGGAAGCCAGGATAACCTGGAATCGAACACCAGACCCAGGAAACGTGCCTGTGGGACAACAGGAATTTGTGCCTGTCCCAAGTACAGGCAAGGATCTGGGTGCAGTGTTCGTTGGCGGCAAAAGTGGACGCACACAGTCTTGTCCGGAGAAAACCGGAAACCATTACTGATCGCCCAGGTCTGGACTTTGTTAACTGCCAGCCGTAGCTGCCGCTCGCAGGTCTGCATGCGAGCCGCCCGAAAGCGCAGGCCAAAGTCATCGACAAACAAAGACTGGGGAACAGCAGCTTGCCGAGCAATGGGGTTGATCCCAATAGCAAACAAGATGACACTAAGAATACCTCCTTGAGGCACACCATTCTCCAAGACAAACGGGCGGGAAAGAGTCGCCCCGACACGAACGCGAAAAGAACGGCCGGAGAGGTAAGCAGAAAGGAACAGTGGCATCCGCCCCCTCAAGCCACAGTCATAGAGATTACGGAGAATTCCATAACGCCAGGTCGTATCATAAGCCTTCTCCAAGTCAAAGAAAACTTGAACCTGATGTTGACGCAGGCGAAAAGCCTCCCTCACATCTGATCAAGGGCAACAAGATGATCGATAGTTGACCGAAACCGTCGAAAGCCACACTGGGACGCAGATAAGAATCCCTGTGATTCCAACACCCAGACCAACCGCTCTCTGACCATCCGTTCCATAAGTTTACAGACACAGCTAGTCAGAGCGATTGGGCGATAACTGGAAGGAGAAGTAGGGTCTTTGCCCGGTTTCACAATCGGGATGACCACCGCTGCCCTCCACATAGCTGGAATAGAGCCCTCCGCCCACACACGGTTGAACATTTCCCGCAAGAACTGCTGGGAGGCAAGAGGCAGATGTTTCAACAGCTGATAATGAACATCATCAGGGCCTGGGGCGGAGTCATGCGTCTTGGACAAAGCTGAAACAAATTCCTGCCTGGTGGATGGCAAATTGTACTGCTCCAGCCCGTCGGAGCGAAAGTCAAGAGAGCGAGCCTCATCCCTACGCTTAATCCCGACGAAACCAGGATCATAATGATCATCACTCCAGACCCGCGCAAAAGCAGACGCAAGACAATCGGCGATATCCGGCACAGATGAAACCATGGCGTTCGCCACCCTCGGCTGCGATACCGGGGAAGGCACGGTCCTCCCCGAGATCTGGTGCACCTTTCTCCACACCTGCTGAGAAGGCGTGGAGCGCGTGATCGAAGAAACATAAGCCGACCACGAAGCACGCCTAGCCTCACGGATGACAACCCTGGCACGGGCACGACAGCGCTTAAAGGCAACAAAATTGTCAGTAGTTGGGCTAACCGTAAATGCACGCAACACTCGCCTGCGGGCCCGAATGGCCCGCCCGCAAGCAGGCGTCCACCACGGAACAGGAACCCGTCTCGGCTGTGTGGACGTACGCGGGACAGAAGCATGAGCAGCAGCGAGGATTACATCAATGAAATGAGTTGAAAGTTCATCCACATCAGTAAAGTCCTGCTCCGCATGCTGGAAAACAGCAGCCTCAGCAAAGGCTGACCACTCAGCTCGTTTCAGCGCCCACCGGGCTGGCCTGGAAGCAACAGAACCCGCCCCCCCCCCCCCTGTGTTGTGGACAACACAATGGGGAGGTGATCGCTCCCATGCAGATCGGCAGTGACAGCCCAAGTGAAGTGAACCGGGATAGCTAGAGAACAAACGGCCACGTCCACCGCTGACCAATTACCTGTGGCCAGATTGCAGTGGGTCATGGCACCATCGTTCAAGACACAAATGGACCCCCTCTGCATCCACTCCTCAAGGATTCTCCCCTTATTATCAGTATGAGGTCCTCCCCACTGGACATGGTGGCTGTTAAAGTCGCCCAGCAAGAGGAAAGGGGCAGGAAGCTGGCGGGCCAAGTCCTCCAGGTCACCAACCCTCATCCGGTGGCAAATAAAGCGAACAGACAGTAATATCCAAACGGAAAGAAACTCGAACTGCTACCGCCTGAAATCTAGTGTGCAGAGGCACACGGGCATGCGGCTGAGAGTGTTGAACCAGCACAGCAACACCACCATGTGCACGTGGCACAGGGTCTGCATCTAGACGGTAGACAGAATAACCCCGAACAACCGGATTATCTGAGGCCTTAAAGCAAGTTTGCTGGAGGCAGCAGCACAGAGGTCGCCAATGCGACAAAAGCAGTCGCAGCTCTTCTGCATGGGTCCGATAACTTTGGCAGTTCCACTGAACGATGGTATGCGCAGGCATTAGTACGGGCTGAAGACCGAATCATCCTCCTCAACTCCTCCCCTGGGTGATTCGAAAACATCTGAATCCTCCCCCAAATCAAAAGTCGGAGTGAGGTCCAGAACGAAGTTGTCCTCGGAAGGAGGAAAAAGTTCAGGAGAAGAGGAACAGGAAATCTCTCCCTGCTCCATGGGTAAAGAAGTATCAAATTGTGGAGGGGGCGCAATGGACCCCTCAGCAAGCTGGTCGTTCAACGACCGTTTCACCTTCTCTCCTGGTGGCGACTTCCTCACGGGTGGTGTTGAGGCTTTAGCAGCAGGAGCCTTCTTCGACACTTTCTGTGGTGCACTACGGGCGGGAGGAGGCTTAACTGCAGCCTTAACCTGCCTGGGAACAGTTACAGAAACAGTAGCAGGAGCAGAAACATTCGCAGGCTGGGCAGATGTCGACGGCAAGGCAGCAACCGGTTCCGAAGAACCCAAAAGACCCTGCAAAGATGGATGTTGCTGGGTCAACAAAGTAACAAGCATGCCTACCGTCCTCTTCAAAGACCTGAGCTCAGCGCGCAAATCTGCCAAACCAGCAGACTCACCAACTGGGCCAGGCAATGGCGCACTGCACACCTGCACAAAAGATCGGGCCATCGGCGCTGCCGATAGTTTAGCCTTCTTCCGGGCCTCCGAGTAGGAAAGCCCGTCCTTCACCTTCAATTCCTGCACACGACGTTCCTCTAAATAAACACGGCAGTCCCGTGAAGAGGCTGGGTGCTGACCACCACAGTTGATGCAATGCTTTGGGCCAGCGCATTTAGCGCCTTCATGGGTTGCCTGACCACAGCTAACACAGGCAGGCTTACCTTTACACGAGCCACTGGTGTGGCCGAAGCGTTGACAGCGGAAACACCGCATTGGATTTGGTACATAATTCCTGACCTTCAACCGTAGGTAACCGGCAGTAATGTGCTGCGGTGCAACTGGCGTATCAAAGGTCAGGAAAAAGGTGTCAGTTGGCTGGGCACCATTCTCGCCTTTCCGCATCAAACGCTTTACAGCCGTAACGCCTTGTGACTTGAGTTCGTCCAGGATGAAATCATCACTGAGACCCCTCAAATAAAAACACGTCACGACCCCCTTACTGCTATTTAAGGTACGATGTGGCTCCACACGCACCGGGTATATTCCCAGTGCACTCGCCTTCAAAAGCCTCTTTGCCTGAGCATCGTCTGCAACATCCACAAGGAATCCCCCAGCACGGAGCCGAGAGACACTCTTTGGATCTGAACCACAGATCCCTTTCAATGCTTTGTGGACAG
>JAHWFP010134291.1:0-18030 GCA_023313725.1 Lithobius niger | reverse complement strand
ATAATAGGACACATTCCATTTTTTTTTCCTGTGTTTCTTTAGCTGATAGATGTCGTTTCTTTTTTTAAGGATTGTGAAGTTGTCAGCACCAGCATTATGACTTGTGTAACACCGAACTTAACCGGCATACCATACATTCCAGATGCAAGGGTAATGTACTGTTGTAGTTTACATCATTTATAAGACTATCAAAATTCAGGATGCCTTGGTAAATGAAACGAAGAATTAGGCTAAGCTATACATACGATTATTACTGTTCCCAGTGTATCATGTGCATGTCTAGTAGTGTACATGTTTGTTGTCACATCGTCATAATGATCGCCCATCCCTGTTAATCGCCATGATTACCTCTACCCCAGCTGTAAGTTTGCCGCGCTCCCAGCTGAAGCCATGGCGCCAGAAGGAGAGAGGGACAATTATGCTAGGTCATTCCAATCTGAAATTCCTAGGATCTTTTACATGCCACAATCAACATGAGCACGAAGCATCACAGGAACCTTCTCTTCCCGAAAATACCAGGGGTGGCTGAGGTCAGGATCAAACCCAGGACCTCTTGCACATGAAATGGTCGTGCTAACCATTAAGCTACCTTGCTCCATGCCTGTACCCCAGCGTCATATTTAGTTTGCTACAGAATGTTACTATGTGATCAACAATACCCGTCACACTGCCGACCGTTTACCCTTTTTCACTTCTGCAGTGAAGAGAATGAACCTGCTCGCTTTTATTCATCGCTCTCTCTATAAATTTGCTTTTATTCATCGCTCTCTCTATAATTTTCTGCTCTCTATAATTTGCCGCTCAGGTCAGTGAACTGAAAGCGGCGGCGGCCATGATGGAAAAGGATGGCAATTCCCTGGCATGTGATAGCGGTAATAACATTCACGGACCGATCCCTACATAGTATCTGAGTTTCGTTGCTAGTCATCGGGAGCTTCTTTCAAGGTGTGCAGTTGTGTCGACAGGAATTAAAGGACATGAAATTATGCATTGAATGCTCACCGCCCGAGGCATTTCTCAGAAGTCGAACAACGTAACCGGTAGTCCTAAGCGCCCAGCATCGCGTACTAACCAGAAGGCTACAGCGGAAGTCGCGAACCGGAAGTCGCCGACAATTGACGACACGCCGCATCGGCACCAAGCAGACGACGATCTGGCCATTGTAAACAGAACTAGGCAATAAAGAGCACTCACCAGTCACGGAAATGCAGAAAAGTATCTAGTGCAGATGACCACTTAAACGCCAATCGTCGTACTTCCTCCACGTTTGTTCCGAGCATTCTTACTCACGGAAACCAGGCATTTAGCCAAAACCTGGGCCCGCAGCATCCACATACACAGGATTCTGAAGCCCAACCCATTCAGGTGATTGCCAACCGGCCAGAATATTATTATAGCCACCAGTGTAACCATGGGTACTACAGTGAGGCCGATAGCGATTGGAGCTTACAGCAGAGGCCTGAACAAAGACCGCCTCGCTTTGACAATACCGAGTCTAGGAATGACGATCGATTCCCACAACAACCTAGTGGAGTAGGGATCGACCGAGTCCGGATATATCCGGATCCGGCGTCGGATTATGCGGTATCCGGCGAGATCCGGATCCGGCAATTATATTGAGCCGGGTACCGGTTGCATCACAACCAAAACTTTGTCGCCATAAACATGTTGCTTGCCTCGGTAAAATAAATCGTAGTAAAATAACTAAGCGATCTACGGGTATAAAAAATTGCAGACGTTGTAATTACGGTGTAAATTATTGCACAAAAATATACTTGGGACAATCGTATTAGGTTTTCATTACTTTTAAAAAAAAGTTGAAGTTCGACTACGTAAATCCGCTTTACGAAAATATTCACCTTCCGTTGCAGTACATGGGAGACCTTGAAATGATAACGTCCTCTGGTTATTCTTCCATTACAACGTTGTTTACGGCTTCCGAAATCTTTTTTAAAGTTTTTAATACCGTAGAAGTAGTTTAAAGTTGTTTTATTTCCTAATTTATATTCACTATCGTTGAAGGCAATCCGTTTACGGCCGCCATCGCGCCCCCACTCCCAGCCGGCTGTCCGCCAAGAGACGCGCACCTGCTAGTTCCAATGGCCGTGACCTTGACTCGCTTTGCGTGACGTCACTTGTGACTGGCCCCCGCCGCGATAGTGATCACGTGCTATACACGTACCAATCGGGGAATCCCAGCTTTCCAACGCGACCAAGATGGCGGCCTTTCGTTGCTTTGTTCTGTTACGACCACTTGAACTAGGGGCTAGTTTAGCAAACAAAAGCAATTTCACATCAATTTTGACGACACGGCCAACAACAACATCAGTTGAGGTAATTAAAAAATGATATTAAATAAAATAAATCCAAAATACGCGTGCCAAAGTACCATAATTCAGTCGGAATTACACCTGTTGTATGCAATGGCGGTGTTTCTTTCCAAACGGGACTTTGAATCCAGGGTGTGTCGGGAGTTTTAGAAACGGTTTTGAAGTGACGATAAATCGTGGTTTGGATGCCAAGGGGTTAAATTCGAAAAGTAAGACGGTTTAGTGACGGCATCAAAAACTAGCAAGAAATAATAGCATGATAAACCAAAGATGACTCCCATGTTGCAAGAGTCGAGACAGTTTTGTTCATAAAATAAATACAGCTTTTTCGTTCCTTTTTTTTCCATTCCGTTCGGTTTCTTTCCTTTTTTTTTTCTCTCGTTCTTTTATTTTGCTTTAGGTCTTTGTTATACTGTGCGCTATACAAAACAGAACGAAAGCAATTTAAAAGGGAATGAAAACAAAAAAAGGAACGAAACCAACGTAAAGCTGTAAGTAAAAGACCTGTTGTGATTTTGATTTTGTTTTAATGCAACCAAAATTCAATAACTTTAATATAAAATAAATGCATAGACTACTTACTGGTTTCAGAAATACAGTTAAACCTCGTTATAACAATACCTCGTACAACAATAAACATGTTTATAACAATGCTATTTTTGACGCACTTAAAAACTTAAAAAAAAAATTTGCAGAGTTTGGCAACATTGCAAGACAGTTCTGTAGCCTACATGCAATTATAGTATACTGGTACTCTTAATAGTGTAAGACTTCTAAGTGTTTAATGTAAGAAAGTAATAAGAAACAACGCGGAAATTAACACCATAGCTGCAACTTATAAGAGAAAAAAATAGACAACTTTATTTCGTTTTTGTGTGTGAATTACCCGGTATCCGGTACCGACCCGGATCCGGCACCTATATCCGGAACCGGTCCGGCTCTGACATCAAATTATCTGGAACCGACCCAGATCCGGCAAAACGGTATCCGGTTGATCCTTAGAAATCAGCATGAGGATAACGAAGGTTGGTTAACAGCATTTGGCACAAAACGAAATAGGCCACCACACCACAGTAGGGCAGTGTGGGGATCTGCACAACCGTCTAACGCTGAGTTGTCGGCTCATCCTAGACAGTTCACCTTTTTCGTAGGCAATTGCTCCTTAGATGTCGAACCTGGACCTGTTACTGATCATGTTGCCACTATGCTGGACATTGGTGATAATTTGATTCAATGTGTACTTCTGCCCAATCGTGCACAAAACAACAGACGTACCAATGCTTTCAGAGTATTGATTCCTATGAGATTTTGTGACACTGTTCTTGATGGTGAAAAGTGGCCCTTGGACACAGAAGTTAGGCCTTATTTGTGGCGCAAGCAAGCGGGAAGATACGGCTTACAATTTAACTCGTTAAAAGTCATAACCTGGAACTATGCGGGAGTGAAAAGTGCCAAGCCTGAAGTAGCCAAATTATCCAGTCGGGCAGACATTGTGCTGTTGCAAGAAACTTGGCTGTGTGATTATGAGTTGGACTACTTGAACGGTATTCACAAAGATTTCCATTGGTCGATACTTACACTGCCATCCGTCGTGGGCGACCTTACGGTGGCACTGCCATACTGTGGCGGAAGTCCCTTTGCTCTAGCCGCCCTACCATCCATTCTTTAACAGCTCTAGGGTTTTAGGGCTGTTCTTCCAATTCTCTGAGAGTGTACGCCTGGCCATTGCCTCAATTTATGCTCCTAGTGATAAGCACATCAACGAAACCTACGAAGAGCTGCTGTTGGTTTTCAGTGAAATTGATATGTTTGTACAGGCAGTGAACACTGATTTGATTCTGGTCGCTGGTGACTACAATGCTGATCTTAGGAGAGCATGTCACTACACAGAGTTGGTCGCCGAGGGGATTGTGGTTTTGGGACTGACCTTCCTTGATAGTGTGCTGCCGGCCAACACCTACACTTACATTAGCCACTCACAGGACAGCAAGTCTTGGATTGATCACATCTGTGGGACTACGCCGATTGCTGATACTATGCTTGAGCTTTGGGTTGATGAAAGAACGTTGGGCTCCGACCATCTTCCATTGGGGATCGTCCTACCGCCGTTACGACTGCTGATACCTGGTTGCCAGTCGTGGGTACCCTCAGGTGTATCACAGGAAAGTTTGCTGGAGAGACTCTACAACTGAGCAGAGAAGAGCATACACTTAACACGTTTCCAATGCGCTTGTGCTTTTTGGAGCGTCAGAAAGTTTGGACTGTAGAGATATTAAATGTGATCTTCGCACCCACCGACAGGATATCGATAGGGAGGCAGCCCTTCTTGTTGCTGTCCTTACTGAGGCAGCTAGTCTAAAGTTGCCTTGTCGCTCTTCTACCACTGGTGCACGCAGCGTACCTTGTTGGAATGACCATGTCAAAGAACACTACGCAGCCCATCAGCAGGCGCATTCCATGTGGGTTCGTGATGGTAGGCCAGGGACTGAGACCAGCTACGAAGCCCGCCGTGATACAAGACGGACCTTCAAGAATGCTTTGCGCTGGTGTCACCAGAATGATCGTGCCTTGCGGGGAGCAGCACTGCAGGATTCATTGCGTTCTAGGGATAATGTCGCTTTTTTGGGCTGCGGTCCGCCGTACGGGACGTGCTACTAGGCCAACGGTCTACACGGTTGATGGGGCGCAAGGCCCTAATGCTATTTGCAATATGTGGAAGCGCAGGTTCACCGATATTTTCACCGAGACCGCTCAGGAGGAATCTGTCAACGGTGGTAAAGAAACTAATGCCAGCAACGAGTGGGAACCCCATGTTACTCCCGAGATTAGTCCTGCTGAGATCGTCCACCTGCTGCTTGCCATGAAGAGGGACAAGGCTGCTGGCCCAGACGGGTTGAATGCTGAACATCTCCGCTTCGCTGGCCACTTGGCTCATAGCTTTATTGCCCTGATCCTTTCTGCCTCCTTCGCCCACGCTCACTGTCCCTAGCCTGCCACTAGGACCATTTTAACTCCCATACTGAAGAAGACGACTGCGGACCCCACTACGAGCGATAGTTACCATGGTATCGCGCTTATGAGTCCGATCGCTTAACTTCCTGACCTGGTTATCTTGAGTCGCGTTAAAGCCCAGACTTCCACCTGCGATGCCCAATTCAGATTTAAAAGGAAGCACTCCACCTCGATGGCTGTGTATGCATTGAAAGAAATCATTCGGAGATACCGTAGAGCTGGTTCTCAGGTGTATGCCTGCTTCGTAGATGTCACTAACGCCTTCGATAAGGTGGCACATGGTTCTGTGTTTCAAGCTCCTCGACAGAGAGGTCTTCCATCTTATATTACCGACTTTATCGCTAATTGCTATAAAAGGCAATCCATTCAGTTGAGCTGGGAAGGACACCTTTCTGACTCCTTTACGGCTACGTTCGATGGAGCTATTGCCAGCATATCTGAATTGATCACTGGTTGCAGGGTAAATGGTGTTGCTGTGAACATTGTCACCTTCGCTGATGACATCGTCCTGCTGGCCCCAAGCAGACGGGCACTTCAGTTTCTGCTGGATAGCCAATAAATTAGCGTTCGACCGAGTCCGGGTAAATACCCGACCCGGTACCGGGTAATGCTATTTTTGACCCGGCTCGGACTCGGTAACAATTTGACCGAGTACAAACAGGGTAATAATTATTTGTTGAAAAAATTATTTTTAATTTCATAGTTTCATTTATACCTTCTGGATCCCCCTACAACTATTTGCACGCAACAGATATTCATTAATGTGCAAAGAAAAAATCAGATAAATTGCTTTAATAGTTTCAAAGAACCATTTTTTTTTTAAATTACGGGCTGTAAACGAACTAAAATTGAAAATCTCCATGTTGAGAAAACGTGTCCGTAAGTCGGCGATAGTTGCGCTAAAAATCGTTTTTCCCACCTGATAAGCGGTAGTGTGAAGGTTTACAGGCTCCTTTTCCATTTTATTGTACATCGCAGCCGCTATTTTAAATTTTTTAATGTTGTGAAACATCATCTTTCTCGTGATTTTCAACAACGAACTGAACATAAGTGCTCATGTGAAATCCGAAGCGCGCCATGGCAGCCATTGTGAAATCGCCCGTCAGCCAATGAGAGCGCGCCAAATCGGTCACGTGGTGCCAACTGGCCAATGAGGAAACGCGATCTTACAATTGCTTTGGAAAGGCAGCTCGAGACCACCAGAAACTGCCTCTTACATTCCATCTGATTGGCCAATGCCAAACGGGCATCGAGAAAATGTGTTGAGAAGCCTGGATAGACGGAAATTCCAGCTTTTCAATGAACCCAAGATGGCGGCGCCCAGTCAAATGGTTTGATCGTTACCGCTGTCGAAAATGATCAGTTTTTTGTTCTTAAACTTTTTGCAGTTTTTAGTGAGACTGCACTCAACTAAAGTGCTTTTTATAAAAGTATTAACATTGTTAACAACGTTTTGTTTACAGAAATCGATACACAACATATCGGGTAGCGAATTTCAGTTTTTCTCATGTCGATATTGTGGCCGAAAATTACATTTTTCGACCCGCACTTACCCAGATTGCTGGTCAATTTAATTTTTGACTTCACTTTATTTAATAACGTAAAGTTTATAATTAAAAAATTTGGAAGAAAGAATTACTGGTATTTTACAGTATTTTAAAGTTGGTTTCGTCCTTTTTTTTTGCTTTCGTTCATTGTTATGCGATGCCCAATACAAAACTGGACGAAAGCAAAATGAAAATGACTGAAAGAAAAAAAAAAAAGAACGAAACCAAAGTAAAAATTAGCTGCATATTAAACATAAAGCAAAAATTGAAAATCTACTACCCGGTTTTTACTACTCGACTCGGTGGGTATTCATAACTACTCGGACTCGTTTTTTTTTTACCTGGTCGATCCCTACAATAAATCAGTTGGAATGGTGTTTGGCGGGGGCAATGATCTCACGGCCCCCCTGCTAATGAGTAACCACACACTGTTGTGGGTAACTAGCTTCCGCTATCTTGGCGTTGTAACGGACATTGGCTCACCCTCGTACCTACCTGTGTGCTGTTGTGTTGTGGTTGACTCTTGTTGGCGCCAAAATCACTTGTGAAACGGCAAGGACTTTCAGGTTTTGCGCCAAAACCATGAGCGGACATGCAGGAGAACGTGGCCAAGTATTGTTGGCCACGATTGGTGAACACTTTGTAACCATGAACTGGATTGGTTAACGAACTCACGAGCTGATTGGTTGTCCGGTGGAGCTCTGGATCCGACCGGAGCATATATAAGTCAAGGGCATCAGAGCCCGGTGTTCTATTCCCGTTGATTCTTGTGTTGAGAAAGAACATAATAATGTAATCCAAATCTTGTCATGATTATTCCACATTAAATAAGGTTTAACTACTTCAAGTTTGGCTTCTACATTGAACACACGTTACAGTTGGTGGCAGCGGACGTAACCCGAACTACGAAGCGTAGTAGTATCACCGGAGATCGATCACGGAATTGCCGGAGGAGCAGACATCAAGCCGGGAAAAAGTTGATCAACGACGGCAAGCGAGGGACTGCAACCGTGCGGAGATTCAACGGCAGGGACGAAGCTCAAGCCAGACGTGGACGGCAAAAGAAAAAGTGGTCGGCGATCTCGGAGAGAAAAAAATTGCCAGAAGTTGCGGAAGTCAAGCCAGGAGAGTTGGCCGACGACGGCGAGCGAGGAACTGCAAACCGAGCGGCGAGTCAACGGCTGTGACGAGGCTTAAAAAAGGCGGCAACAGGGCAACGTGGTCGGCGAAAAAAATTGCATCCCACGGCGATCAAGTTGGAAGATCGGCTGAAATTGTGGACTAGCATCACGCTAAAACATCTCCAGAATCCAGATTGGAGGGTTTTTCCAAGAAAATCACCGAAGTGGCAGCGTGGAAACTCAAAAAACTTCAGGGCCACTGAGAGACAACAACGACGAACACGCTTCAGACGGAACCGGAAGTGCGTACCGGAAGTGGAAGTGCTTGGGAGAAGAACTCGAGAAGCAACAGCTGAGAATCCAGGAGGGAGTCGTCGATCGTCAAGCAGGTCCTATACACGTTGCTTGTGATATTGTGGCAAAAATTTTTTTTCAATTAACGTTAAAATTACGAACTTGTTTCAAAAATGTTTGAAAGTGGGGAATTAGAACCATTAAAGCTTTTGGCTGAAGAGTATCAGTTAAATGTTAAGACTAGAAGAGCAATTATTAAAGTTTTGCAGGCTAAAATTGCAGATGGATCTTTAATCGAAAACGATGTGGATAGTGATTTCATTGATTTCCAAGCCGAAGTAAATCGGCAGAAAGAGCAGATTGCTCGTGGTAAGGAAGCTAATGCTGTTAGTGTTAACAAAGAAAGATTAAGGCTAGAGCATGAACGAGAAACACAGAAAATTCACAAAGAGCTTGAATTAAAAATGCTTCTAGAAAAAGAGAAATAGCAAAGAGAATTTGAGTTGGAAAAAGAAAAAATTCAACGGGAAGCAAATGCAGAAAATAAGAGACTAGAATTCGAAAGGGAGAAATTAGCAGCTGAGGAGAGAATTAAATTAGCTGAAGCTAATGCAGCTAGGACTCCCAGCGAATATGCTAGAAACCCCAGTAATATTGGTGCAGAGTCTAGAGACAAAATGGATATGACACGTCACATGCAACCATTTAAAGAAAGTGATGATATTTTGCTCTTTTTAAGAACTTTCACCCGAATTTGTGCACGGTTGAATTTTCCAGAAGATACTTGGTTATTGAGGTTGTTGTCTTTATTGAGTGGCACAGCTAGAGAAGTTGTAACTAGGCTACGTAATGTAGACTTTAATGATTTTAACAAGGAAGCAGCAACTCTCATAAAGGTTTCAGCTTACATCTGAGTCTCTTCATACCAAATTTCGAAATGCAAGTAAAACTCATAAGCAATCTTATAGTGATTTTGCATACATGATCCAAACATATTACTCAGAGTGGATTAGAACAGCAAAGTGTGGTACGGATTTCAATAAGTTGGTTCAGCTTATGCTAATTGAACAGTTTTTAGATAAAGTACCAAATGAGTTAAAACTGTGGTTAGTGGATAAAGGGGATTTAGAAAATCTAGTGCAGGTTGCTACTTTAGCTGATGAATGGATGGCTAGGCGTCAGAATGGTACTCAAAACAACCATAGTAGTGAAGGTAATGGTGACCAAAATTCCAAGGGAAATGGGAATAGGCCATACTATAGGAAATTTAACTATTACAAGAGCAATAATGGTAATAGTGGTAACAGTAACACAAATCCAGGGTCAAACAATGGAACAGTGGGCCATGGGCAGGCAAATAATGCTATTAGTAGTAATGGGAATGTGGATAGGAATGGGAATGGACAGCAGAATGCTAAAAATGGAAATGTTTCAAGTAATGGGCAAAGTGCAAATGGGAATGGAGGTCTACATGATTTTAGAAATACAAATAGTAATTCTAAGCAGTTTGAGGCTAAACGATCGTGCTTTGAGTGTGGTGATTCTTCTCATCTCGTCAAAAATTGCCCAAGTAAACGTAGTACAGCTTCTGTAAATTTATGCATGACCCGTGGTAAACATATATTCTCTGAATTGGACCATAACATAATAGCAGGTTATGATTTGGAAGGTAAACAGTTAAGAGTTTTGAGAGACACTGGTGCAACACTAAATGGTTTTGCTAGCAAATTGGTAGACCCAGCAAATCTAACTGGGGAATTCATTCAGTTGAGTACAGTATTATTCCCCACTCCAGCAGAATTACCAGTAGCAGTTATGGAGATAGGATCCCCAAGTGGTAAAGTAAAAGTTAGGGCAGCAGTTTCACCCTATTTTCCAGGAAACTTTGACTGTATTTTAACTGACAAAACAATTCATGGCATTCAGAACAAGAATGATGAGGAGCAGGCAGAATTGTGTAATGTTATTACTAGGGCACAGGCCAAACAACTTCATGAAGGTCGGCTAAGGGAAGAGGGTAAAATGGAAGGTATAAAACATGATGAGCTTGATAAATGTGGCTAGGGGGACGCAGGAAAGTAGCACTGGGCTAGCAGATTCTTCTGAAGTTAAGGTTAAAGTAAAATCTGTAGGTAACGATCCAGATTTAACTAAGCCAGGGGCTACAGCCAAAGTAAATGGAGATGGTGCAGCTAAGATTAGCAGTGTGCTATCACCCTTGACTGCAGATTATACCAGTTTAGTTAGGACATCCACAGTGGAGTTAATTGAAGCTCAGAAAAATGATGAGAGCTTAGAAGGGTGTTGGAAGGCAGTTCTGGGGAGTAAAAATCCTTCAACAGAATTTTTTATAAGGAAGGGAATATTGTACAGACAGTGGGAACAGCGTAATACGGACTGTGTTTTTGAACAGATGGTCATTCCACTTAAGTACAGATATCGGATAATTGAGGTAGCTCATTCAAATGGGTGGTCGGGACACCTAGGTAAAAAGAAAACTTTGGCAAGAATTCAGCAGCACTTTTACTGGCCTGGGATGTGTAAACGAGTTGAACAGGCGGTCAAACAATGTGATACATGTCAGCGCATAGGCAAAACTCGTGTTGTAACTAAAGTGCCATTGGTAAAGGTTCCCATAATAAGTACACCATTCAAATGCTTAATAATTGACGTGGTAGGACCAATGAAACCAATACAGCAAGATTTCAGGTATATTCTAACAATGTTATGCCCCGCGACAAAATTTCCTGAAGCAGTAGCTTTAAAGGTAGCTAACTCTGAAACAATTATAGATGAACTTTTTAAAGTTTTTTGTCGAATAGGCTTTCCGGTAACGATCCAAGGCAGCATTTTTGTTTCACAACTGACAACTTATTTCCTAGAGAAACGTGGGATTGAGATTGTACATAGTTCTCCTCATAGGCCTCAGTCAAACTCTGTAGAACAAGTTCACAGGAATTTAAAAGACATTTTAAGGGCTTTGTGTTTGGAAAATCCAAATGATTGGAAGCAGTGTTTGCCAGCAGTATGCTTTGCTATTCGTAGTTCAGTGCATGAAACCACAAATTTCACACCGTCGGAACTAGTGTATGGTAGCAACATTAGGGGACCATTACAGTTACTTAAAGATAGGTGGGAGGATGAAGATGTGAATGTTACAGTAGTCGAACATGTGTATAACTTGCTAAATAGGTTTCAAAACAGTAGGGCATTAGCAGAAGAGGCAACACTTAAAGCTCAAACCAAAGCAAAAAAAGTACTATGATAAAGGGGCCCGTGATAGGCAGTATAAGGAGGGAGATGAGGTATTAGTACTCAAAACTGACAGGAAACACAAACTTGAGGTATTCTGGAAAGGGCCATTTACGATAGTAAAAAAGCTGGGAGAAGTAAATTACCAAATAGCTTTAAACAAGGCCAAAACTAAATTAGCAATTTATCATATGAATATGCTAAAGCCTTACTTCCATGCAATTGACACTGTAACTGTCATATTAGCACCTGAAGAATTTGAGGAAACCCCAATCTGGGAAGGGAAAACTCCTATTTGAGTCCAGAGGAAGTCATTAGCATGGCTAAAAGCTTAGGTACCATGACCCCACAAATGATTGAGGAACTCAAACAAGTATTTAGTCAAGTACCAAGGGTATTTTCGTTAACTCCAGGGAGAACAAACTTAATCGAATTTGATTTAGAGTTAATAGGTGAACCAATTAAACAGGCAACATTGCACTGTTACTCACCAAGACAAAAACAACTCATTGAAACAGAGTTAGATAGAATGTTAAAGTTAGAGATTATTCGTGAGAGCAAAAGCACATGTGTCTCTCCTATGCTAATTGTTCAGGAGGTGGATAAAGACCCTAGGCCAGTAGCAGATTATAGACTATTGAATGATGGTATTAAAACGCAGAAATACCCAATGCCTTTAGTTGAGGAAATTGTAGAGGAAGCTAGTAAAGCTAAATTTATCTCGATTTATGACCTTGTTAGGGGATTTTGGTAGTCCCAAATTCACCAAAAGCAAGAGAATTGACAGCTATCATAACCCATAAAGGAGTCTATGAGTATTTAGTGATGAATTTTGGTACTAAAAATGCTCCTTTTTTCTTCCAACGATTAATGGAGCAAGTTTGCAAAAATGTAAGGGAATTTACAGGACCATTTCTTGATGATGTTGCCGTGAAATCTCAGGAATGGGGGGAACACCTAAATCACACACTAAAATTCCTTCAAGAAGTTCAGAAGGCAGGACTTACTATAAATCCCAAAAAATGCCAGTTCGGTATGGATCATGCAGTTTACTTAGGTCATGAAGTGGGTGGTGGTGTTAGGTCCCCTACGGACATCAAAGTTTTGGCTGTTAGTCAGTTACATAGGCCTAAAACTAAGAAGGAAATTAGGTCAATACTAGGGTTAGTAGGCTATTACCAACATTACGTACCAAACTTTGCTCAGCTTGCTAGTCCTTTGACAGACAAACTGAAAGCATCCGAACCTACAAAGGTAGATTGGGATGATGCGTGTGAACACGCGTTTCAGGCTCTTAAGGCCTCAATCACTAAGAAACCGGTTTTACATGCACCGGATTATTCTAAGAGATTTTTTATTCAAACAGACGCGAGCGACCGAGGTATGGGAGCGATTTTGTGCCAGGAAGACCATGACGGCAATGAGCATCCAGTCTTGTTTCTTTCAAGGAAATTATCTCCACGAGAGCTTGCTTACAGTACAATTCAGAAAGAATGTTGCTGTGTGGTGTGGGCGATCCATAAACTCAGACATTACATTGTAGGCTCAAGATTTTTAATTTTAACTGATCACAATCCTCTTGTATGGTTAAGGAATCAAGGTACATAAAATGGTATGCTACTCCGTTGGTCGTTAGCACTCCAGGATTATGAATTTGATATGTCACAAAGCTGGGAAGAAAAATTCCAATGCTGATACTCTAAGCCGACATTTTGTGTAAGGGGGAAGAGTACAAAAAAAAAAAAAAGCAAAGCCACTGTATTGCAACTGATGTGTGTGCATCCTAATTTAACTTTTGCTTTCCTGATTTTCCCATTGGACGTGTGCTTTCCAGACTTTTTTTTATCCCAAAAAAGTACTTGAAGTATGGGGGTGTAACGGACATTGGCTCACCCTCGTACCTACCTGTGTGCTGTTGTGTTGTGGTTGACTCTTGTTGGCACCAAAATCACTTGTGCAACGGCAAGGACTTTCGGGTTTTGCGCCAAAACCATGAGCGGACGTGCAGGAGAACGTGGCCAAGTGTTGTTGGCCACGATTGGTGAACACTTTGTAACCATGAACTGGATTGGTTAACGAACTCACGAGCTGATTGGTTGTCCGGTGGAGCTCTGGATCCGACCGGAGCATATATAAGTCAAGGGCTTCAGAGCCCGGTGTTCTATTCCCGTTGATTCTTGTGTTGAGAAAGAACGTAATAATGTAATCCAAATCTTGTCATGATTATTCCGCATTAAATAAGATTTAACTACTTCAAGTTTGGCTTCTACATTGAACACAAGTTACAGCGTGGAGCTTGCAGCCGACCTTTCGGACGATGACCACCTAAGAAAGGTCCGGAGAGAATTCTGCAGGGCGGCCAACACCGTGCTTCACACTTTCAGTTTTGCTTCTGAAGAATGCAAACTACAGCTTCTGAAAACGCGTGTAACTGGCCTGTATGGCATGGGTACTTGTCTCATCTTCCGAAAAGCAACTGCGAAGGAGCTTGCCATTGTCTGCCATGGAGCTATCAAGAGAGTTCAGCACTTACCTCGGCAAAGTCACAATCATCAAGCGTGCCGGTATGGCAAGATGTTCACGCTCGACCTCGCGGTTTTTTTTTAAGCAGGCTAACCTTTGGGGAGCTATTCTTGCATCTGGCAACAGGCTGGTGAAGGCGTGTAGGGGTGGTCCCGAAGGTTGGGGCAGCGACTTGGAGGCACGGTTGCTAAAGGTCTGCTTGCACTTGGTGGTTGGTGTGAGTTAAGGTCACCAATGGACCTGAGGTCTCTGCGGCAGCGTGCCCACGATCATGTCCAGGGGATGGCTGCCCTACAAGATTCTGAGGGCAATCTGCTGCCCTAATTTCCTTGCCCCGGGGCTATGGTTGTCCCTCACTTGTTCCTCCTCATCTCTTATATTTACGTTCTGTTGTTGGTTATGTTTTTGTTTTTTTATTCTAAATTTGTACCTTGTGTACGGTAAATACATAAATAAATAAATAAATAAATAAATAAATATATATAGAGAGAGAGAGATACTAGTGTAAAGATGGTGTCAAACGTAAGCAAGTCGTGGTTATGAAACACATAAAGAGAAAACTAAGGGGCTGCCATTTGGATAGAGTATTCAAGAAAAAACCCTTTAGTAATGAACCGAAAACTACCTTAAATTGCTTTAAAATGAAACGTTGCTGGGGAATAAACATGACATCATCACATCAGGTTGCTAGACGCAGGTTGTGGGACTTGGGCTTACTTGAGCTAGAAGTGCTGCTGGCATGTCTTTTTAAGTTTTTACCCTCTTTGTCCAGATCACTGTACCCGCTAACATAGAAAAGGATGCTTTCTACCAGATGTCTTGAAACACATTTACAGTGTTACATCCATGTTTGATCTTGCACATTTCATTGTATCCACCTTCCGGCAAAATTTAAGAAAGAGGGCAAATTAAACACAAGCAGGTGCACAAAATTACTCTTTAAGTCGATGTGTTCCTATCACTTTACATATCAACTGACATATCACTTTACTTCTTGATTATGGCGTTTTGCTTATGGCGTATTGCTTCTACAATTGGGTTAAGCTGTTGGTCGTCATTTTTTAGTGTTTATGTGATCCAAATCGGTGTAAGTGATACAAAGGGTGTAAGTTTTGCTGTTGGTTTATTTCTTACCAACCTTAACATGATACTTTGTTTCATACTATAGGCACCCCTAATAACACACATGGCATTTGTAATGGATGGCGTTAAGCATCTACAGGACCTACCACTTCATGATGAATCACTTAGTCGCTTCCTTTACTATCCTGATCCTGTCTACAATCCATTTGATGGAAACGGACAAGTAAAGCGAATTGGTCTTGATGAACACATTTTAACTATTACGGTATGATTTATGTGATTTTCATACATTCTATTAGACAGCAGTCGGTGTGTGAACTGAACTGTTGTCGCTATTGTTCTCTGATTAGATTTCTTATTTGTTTTCCTTGTGCTGTTTTCAGGGTGAGAATATAAATTTGGTTCATGAACTTGCAGATGTAACAATTAAAATTCAGAATGAAACCTGTGATGTACAGGAGTTGAAATTGTCACATGTGCTTTGTCGATTACCATCATCACTACTTCATCATATATCAACTGAAAGCAGGCTTCAAGTGAAGGTTGGTCCTTAATTTATGATTTTGCAAAAATTAGGTTGTGCCGTTTACTGTTATCCATACAGTTGTACGTATCGAATCGGTATAATTAATTTTCATGCGATGCTTGCAACCGACACTAAATCCTTTTTTTTTTTTTGGTGGTATTGTAAAAAAGTCATGTAATTTTTGTTCATCTTAGACAAAGCATCACCTTCAATTCCCTTACAGTTATTTTTTTTTTCAATTTGTCTAACTGTAAATAACGGGTTCTTGTCTGCAAACTCGAAAAGTTTTAATTAGACTAAAGCATTAATTTAATTATTATTGTTTTCTATGCCAAGTATAATCAGATCAGTTTTGCTGGTAATTCGCGTGCCACTATCGATATTGAATAGAGATTTATAAGGGTTCGCGTGAACTTGTAAGGGCGAGATAATGAATTTGGGTTCCGCAGTGGCTTTTATTGCTTTCCTTCCTTCAGGGTGGGTGCTCTTTCTTGCGCCTACTTACTCGTTCTTGCTCTTCTCTGCCCGTGTGCATGCGAACAGCAGGGAGGGTGAGCTGTAAAGAGTGACAGTCACCCTCATTAGTTCCTCCTCTCCAGAAAAAAAGTTTCACACGAAGACAATCGACAGTTCTCTACATTGTGTTGCAATAATTTTGATTGACCTATTTTTTGTCATTACTTCTCTTTTTCTTTATGTGCTGTGCCATGCAATTTCCATGCAGTTTCATTCAAGTTTCATGCCATCTTCATGAATTGCCTTTAAGCCATAGTAAATGGTTGCAGTAGTCCGTTGGCCCCCCTGTCCTTACATCAGTCATCAGTCAATACGTCAACCAAGTGTCCAAGACCTGGGTTGTAGTGCCAATCTCTCGATAGGAGTGCTGCAAGTGGCTTGGAGGCAAGGGATGCAGTCACGAGCTGGTGCTCGCTAGATCTAGAGACGCCTCCTAACATGACCAACTTGCTAGCCAGGATTTCCTGAGCCAAGGCTCCGTCATCTTAACAAGACCAATGAATGTGCGCATCCTCTCATTTCAGGCTGTTGCAGCATGTGCGACAAGGCTTGCATGCACATTCCCCCTGAAGTGTAAGGTCCCTGCTTGTGTACAAATTTAGGCCTGAACTGACAATCATAAGTATTTCCAGTAACCATCCTGTGCATGCTTCTATTGCCTGTAGCACAAGTTATGCCTCCACCGATGCTTACTTCGTCCTGCGGTCAAAAATGCCATGTTCATTCAGGCTTTGTGTGAATTGAGTGCCGTAGAGATCGCCACGACCCCCAATATCGAAAGCTACTCAAACTTTTGTAGTTGTTGTCCCAGTCAAGCTGACAATTTTCAAATTGTCAATCTAAATCAAGGCTGGGCGTCTTTCATCAATACGACGCAACACAACGCAACCCTGAGAACTTTGCCCACAACTGTGAATCCAAACCCAGCTGGTAAGCTATCGTAGACAGCAGCTATAATAAGGAATGTGAAACTAGGGAGTAGCAACCTGGCGAAGGTGAAAATTACATTGAACTTCCACGATTTCTAAACAGTTAAGGGCAAATAGAAACGTTTTAAAAAGCACAGACAATTAAGTAGGCTTAACCCATTCCTAGGAACGCAAATCGTGTAATTAAACGCCCATGGGCTTATGCAGTTAATTTTGCTAAAATCTGGGATGGGCATTAAAAAAAGCATAACCTTTTTACTGTAGTACGAAACCGATTACCTTTATTTTTACTGCTAGCCTAAAATACTTACCTGTATTTTAATAGCTTTTCATTAAATGGAAATGCTACCCATCCCAAACATGAAATTTCAACACTCTAGGTCCTTGCAATGGCGTCCCTCTGGGGCCCATGACCACCGCTAGGTGGCGCCCCCAAACCTGCTCTATAGCACAGTTTGTTGTGGGAAGTCGCATCTGCTATAAACATGGATTATGTTAATAAACCCCGAAAAAAGGCTACGTGTAGAGGAAAAAGTTACCAAAGATGTGGCAGAAGTTTAAATCCAAAGGATCCGCACGAACGTTGTAGGAGATGTAGGTTCTGCGATTTCCAAATTTGTAAGTGTGCCCAGTGGCGTACGCAGGAATTTTTTTGGGAGGGGCACAGTGCTTGAAGGGGTGCCTTGTGGCACTAAATATTATTAATAACCAGCCAGGGGGTGCGGGAGCTCTGAAAATTCACATATTTTTAGAGCATTTTTCGGTCCATTTTCAGTAACTTTTTTTTTGGGGGGGGCAGAGTGAAAGTTTTTTGACATCTTCAGCACCATGTTTTTTTTTAGAATTCTGAGATTATAAATTTTGGGGCTGCATGGCAATTTTAAATACTTATGACAT
>JAHWFP010134290.1:0-15089 GCA_023313725.1 Lithobius niger | reverse complement strand
TTTGGACGTTAAATGAAAACTTGAACATTGCTACCGAAAATAGCAATGTTCTAGTTTTTATTTGACATTCGAACTATTAAGCGGTGCGGTTAACTTGGCGAATGTTTTGGTGTGTTGATATCACTCCTTTGAAGGGCCGAACCATTCGGAACTTGGCGGTTTTGGTTTTTAATATGATATCTCTATTGCCAAACAATTTGTCTTGGAGGGGAAGCAACAATTGTTCGAAAACTTCGTTAGTCGGTGTTAATGTAGGACTGATAATACCATAGAGATTTTAATAACGCGTACTACCCCCCACCTGCCTCATATTTTCTTTTTTTTTCCGAAAAAAATTTGATGATTTTTCTTTTAAATTCGCAATTTTATTCGTATTTTACCGATATTAGTGCCCTGGTGCTCTGTAGTCCCTTAAGCTCACCCCTCCCCCTTCTAAATGGGAACATCACAGAAGGTGAAACAAAATTAGGATCTAACTCTGGGATAGATCGCCTGAAGTGATTCAATCCGACACAACATGCTAACTTATCAGTAATACGCATCAATCAGCAAGCGTCAATCTTCACTTAAGGCAGGGGTCTCCAAACTACGACCTGGGGGCCAAATGCGGCCCGCGAAGTACTTTTATTTGGCTCGTGCTTTATTTTCAATAAATGTGAATTTTCAGTTGTTTATCCTTTTGAAGGTATATTTTGAAGGTAAGCCTATATAAATAAGTATTAGCGAGGGTTACTTTTTTGAAACTGGGAATATCTCGACTTCGTTCAGAAATGGCTAATGAGCATCTTCATTGGAATTTCCACTTTTTAATCTCAACATCGATAAATTGCCAACTGAAGGGTAGCACACATTTTCCACCAGAGGTGCCAAGGGGATGGGGAGTTTAGTGAGAAGCAACTGTAACTTTGGGGAGGGGGTGGAAAACATTGTTATCTTAATTTACAAAAATACAACATGACCTGTATTAGGTGTTGGGGCAAAGGCACTCCCCCCTCAACGGGGGGGGGGGGGGGGGATGAAGAGATAGAGAGATGGGCATTGCTGAAACCCATAGGGCCGGACGAGGAATAATCCGGCCCGCAAAAAATAAGCAATTCTGCTATATGGCCCTCAGTTTGAAAAGTTTGGGGACCCCTGACTTAAGGGAACTAGCCATACTATACTCTCTGTGGAGAATCTTTTACCCGTACTATTAATGTAGGGATTGCCACGTAAGGCACATCAGGTTATCTGTCGGAGTAAATTGCCGTACTTCCCTGTAGCAAGAACTGAACATGCATTAAACTTAATTCCTGAGATTATGGCCACACATAAAAATGAAACAAATGCTATTTTGTATCTAGCAAAATAACATTGGTTACGATACAGAGCATGGCTTTTCTGAATGACTATCACAATAATATTAACCCATAAAGTGCTGGCGACGAGTATACTCGCCAAATACACAAACACAGCTTTGAGTCTTAAAAACAGAGTCCAAAGTATGCACGAGATTGGCAACAATGGAGAAACGACAACAATACTAGGTTCCCTTAACGAACCGACTCTAGAGACGGCCGTGGCCGAGCTGGTAGAGGCGTGTGCCTGAAGTTAAAGAGCTCCTTCAAGTTGCTAGTTCGAGTCCCGTCCAGGTCACCCCTACTTTTGTGGAGATAGAAAATTAATTCAGCAATTAAAGGGTTAAGAAAACTGATAAAAATATGTAAACTGGATAGCAAAATATGTGGGAGCTTTTACTTGGCCTTCTACCGTGTTGGGTCCCAGAGAAAACATGGGTGTAATATCCCCGTTTTGCCTTGTTGGATGCGGTGCTGAGATCATGTAAGGTTTTCGAAGAGACAGAATACACATATGTGAAATTGGTAAAACATACTAACTATCGCAGTTGCAATGGGTATTAGTCACTCGGAAAACTGCAGTGTGGTAATGGTCTAAAAGGTGACCCCCAAATGTGACCAACGCTGAGATAGATAGCATATCCATGGACCATGCATGGTCAACTGGCTAGTTTAATAAATCTTTTTATGTAATTTTAGAAAAAGATACAAATTTTGTTGGGGGGATGGAGCGTTTTGTTGACCGCTTGTATCCTGCTTTTGTGACCAGCCACATATGAAAGGAGGCCATCGCTTTCACTGCATGTTATTCTGGGTATCCCTTGAAGCCATAGTTTGTTTAACTTGTGGCTCGTTTTGTATCCGATGGGGTTTCCTTTTTTGGAGGCTGTGACAGCCTCTTGCCTACAAACCTCACTCGAGGTTGTGATAGCAATACAACAACACCATATTTACCCATAGATATTTTCCCTCCCTCCCCCACCCGTACTCTTTGCGGTTATGTGAGCGCTAATTTTGGACGGGGCGGGGGAAGAGGAAAGAGGCGATGCGTATTCCCCCTACCCGTCTGTGTTTGTTTCCTAGTATGCCTCATCGTTATTCTCGATTGACTAAACTTGGTTGCACGGCTGTTTTATTGTGTAACTTGCACTGCTTAATTTTGAACCAACATTTATACAATATTTGGAATTATGTTTGCTTAACTTTTTTTTATTTTATCATCATGACATGTTCTGTAATTTTGTAAAATGATACTTATCGTCATGATAAATAAACCAGTTTTCTGTTCCTCCATATCCCCAATCCTCGCCTTCACGCCACAAAAGAGGTTATTTTATAACTCTTGCCCCATTTCAAACAGTGCTTGTTCACAATTTGAGTATATTTTTCATGCCCATAGCTTGATAAACAAAGTGAGGTCAATTTCCCTTGCTTTTATCTACCAATCACTTTATGACATTATTACGGGAGTAGAAATTTGGTTAAGTGACACCGTAACGGATGGAATGACACTAGGATGCTCACCATACTCCATAACCAACAGGCATCGGGGTGGCTATACCCTGATACCATTGGTCAGGAAATTGAGGCAGTATGTGTAGATTTAATTAACTCGGAGATTCTTGTAACTATTGGGTACATTTCAAATGGAAGAGATATTGACCAGGTTTCTGTAATGTGTGACTAGCTAAATCAGATTACAATCGAAATTATTTTAATGATTGGGATTTCAACCAGTTAAAAGTTGACTGGCTTGCTTCGAATGCCACTGGTCATGCTGCAGTAAAATTCTTTAACTGTTATCTCAGATGTGGGTCGTGAAGAGTGCAACTGAGCCAACACGTGGATATTATCCTAGATCTAACATTTGTAGACAATGAGTGTACAGCAACTGACGGTAGAGTTGGGTTAGCGTATATAAAGTGGTGACCATTCCAAGCTTTTTTTATATATATATCCAATAGGACATCCTTTTTAAGCGGGAAAATGCTAATAGTACCATTATACGTATGAATTTCGTAAGTCATGAGAAATTACTCCATAAAATTGTAACAGGGTGAACTGGCTGGCCAAGCGAGCCCCAGTCCATCTGTTACTATAGTTGGAAGGTCCCCTAGTACCTTGGTAGCTAGCTAAGGGGGCGTTTCCTGCCCGCTTGCACAACGATTGCACCACTTGCTCTGCTCTCGACGTCAGCGCATCCGCGAGCTATTTAAGGGAGCGTGAATGCAGATCGAGATCAGACCGGGTGGTGTGGTTGGCAAGCACACAGGTTAGCACAGAATACAAGTGTGGGTGTACCAACCTAATCAAAGGTAAATAGACGTTAGCAACTAGGTCTTAGAAGAGTGAACCACTCGGCCAAGAAACGTTGCGTCCGATCAGCCCTCCTTACGGAGAGCAGCCATTCTCTTGGGGATTGAAACACCACAAACTGTGTCGTTATTTCAACCTTATTTGATCCTAAAGAGTTTGGTGATTGTTGGCAACGCCACAAAATCAATTGGAATATTGGCGTACAGAAATAGTTCAGTTCTTGCATTTGTTTAAGTTTGTTTATACGAAGAGCCTTACTTTGCTAGTGTGGAGAGAGTGAGAGAGACCAAGCCAGAAAGGTGCACAAATTGCAGCATTAGAAACATGTTATGGTTCATGGCTTTCTGTGCCCCGTCATTAAGCAACAAGGTATTAGGCAAACAACCACATTTTACCCGAAAATGAACAGAGCCAGGAATATGTTCCTATTTTTCATAAATTAGGCATTTCGGATTTGCTCCTGTAGGTCCCGGCTCACACAACTAGCTGTTGCTGAACAATTCCCATCACTTCCTACCTGCTCTTGCAGGAAGGTACTGTGATTCCCTAGTCAGTTTTTATGTTGACCTCGGTCCATTTTTTAGTATTTAAAGTTTACCTTTGGTCTTTTCATTGTCTGTGGGTCCTACCAATATTTTATCACGACTTAAGCATTTCGCTTAACAAAAAACTTGTTACTTGATACGGTAATATGGTACAGAAGACCCTCGTATATTTTTAATCCTCTGTTTTATGCACCTTGGTTTGCTCTCTCCACGTCTCTGCTGAGGCTTAGTTCTGTTTTTAAATGTATTGTGCTAGGGATAACATTAAATCAATCCACACTCCTCGTTATACTTAAAAATTGTGACATTAAAGTAGTAGCTTTTAAGTGCACACGCATCCATAGGACGTGGGTAGGAATGTGAGAGAAGCTGTGGGCCTTGGTTCCCAGCTACAGGCCGTTGATCCGGCGTTGCAAGAATCCTGTTTTACTCAAAAGCAAAACTCTTTCCCCTCTTTGTGATTATTTCAACGATGTTTGCGAATTGCCACCTGCAGACTAATAACAGTACTTGTGGTGGTTTTCACACATATTTATTAGGTAAAAACCTATGCAGCATAGTTTTTAAATTATTCTATCCGTGAAAATAATCACAGAGACTCATTTGGTTAGGATGTAGAATGAGACAAGGGTAGCACTCCAATTGGGGCCCTTGCAACCATTGGAGTGAAAACGGGTGATTCCTACGCTAACAGGACACATAATCAGCGGGTATTAACCACATGTGGATGGAATTTCCGATGGGATTTACCTAGCAAATTTGTCCCTCCCTCTTTCCTTCTGGCGCCATGGCTACGGCTGTGTGCGTGGCAAAAGCTAATGCATGGGGTGGCGACCATGAACGAGAAAAAGAACCTGCAGTAATATCGTTCCTGATTATAGTAACTGGAACATTCCCAGTTTATCTGGCCGTTCAATATTCACTCCATTGTAGAAACCATATATTATATTCCATACTCTATGATTGTGATGGTTCATACAAAAAGGCTTCTTTTGGTTATTAAGCTACTCAGTGTACAGCAACTCTGATAAGGCGTTTAAGGAGGGTATATTTTTTTAAACTTAATTTTAATGTGGCACAAAGTACAAGTTTGGATCAACAACAGGCCAAATGACAAAATCAAAGTCAATTTCTAACCTAAAAAATAGAAAACGTTCAAAAAAAATATCACATTTATCGTAAGAAATAAGGTTTTGCTTGACAGATCATGCTGAGTTCATACTATAAGCAAATAATAATGCAATTAATTATGAGAATGAAAATAAGATTAAATACGTTGTTCATCAGATTGCAATACCAATTCCATTGGTAAAGTTTTAGTTTGCCGAAGATAACCTAAATATGTTTCTAAATATTATTTAACTTATTCAGGTTGAATGATATGCAATCGTTCTGAATCATTTTCGAAACGTTATTTCTCCATACGGACTATTTATGTTAGTAGAATTTCTCTAAGGTTACTTGTGAAAAAACTAGAATTTCGTAACTTCTCACTCTCAAAAAATACTTAAAAATTATACCACATTCCCTTAAAATATTCACATTCCAATTCTGTGTTTCTGAATTAGGTTATCTACTTTATGGTCTGATATCTTTTAAAATGCAAATTGTACAATTTATTTGTATTCTTTGGAGTCTTATAGTATTTATAATATTTGTTAAACCATATATTTCAAGTCCGTACTGTAGGTGTGATCTCGGTAATACTTCATAAAGCAAGTTTTATTTGTGAAATTTAAACACTCCTGGAGCAGTTTCATTTTCGCATAATTTTCGTAATTGAGTAATTAATTGAGTAACATGTGTTTCATATTTCAATTTCTTATCCAAAGTAATTCCTAGGTATTTAATAGAAGAAACTTTCTTTAAAGGTTTTTTTTTTTAACTTGAAAAGTCTGTGACATCATTATAAATCCAACCTTAACCACGAATGATACCTCTGCATTTCCTTCCATCATTTTCCATCATAAAAGTTTTCTACTCATGTGCAAAACCATCATTTTACCAATGCCAGTTTTGAATCCTGTCGAAAACACATTGGCATACCGTAATCATGTTTAAATAATTAAAATCAGTAGATGTAATGCACGTTTATCAGCAAATAAAAGTAGATTTTTAGAAGCAAGCGTAATATGATTCACATAAAACAACAAGAGGATAGGTCCGATATTCGAGCCTTGGGGGGGATTCCTCTCTCTGAAATCAAACGATCACTCGTAGCATTATTCATTTTGGTAACACTTATCCTTTAATTAGAAAGCGTCTTAAATCTCTTACATTTATCCCTGAAATCCGTACTGTATTAATTTATTAAGCAAAATATTTCGGTCGACCATGTCAAAGACTTTCTGTTAGTCAATTAGGATCAAATTAGTGTACCGTCATTATTTAAAGACTGAACCTTACTGTTTGCTTAATAAGAGCGCCTGTAGTCCCTTTGTATTTCTGGAATCCATATTGTTTGACCGAAATAATGCTTGAGTTAAAAATCTTTGAATCTTAACAGCGAAATATCTTTTCTACAATTTCATTAATAATTAATGGTAACGTTGCAATTGGTCTGTAGTTTTCTTTCGTCATTTTATTATGTTTTTTATATAATATAATGGTTGGAGGTTCTGATTTTTTTTTTATTTCTCAGGCCAAATACCTAAATCAGTAATAGAATTTATCTAGCAGGTGTGAATATACTGGTGTTTTACTGATAATCTTTTAAAGTTGCCAATACAAACCCACCAATACCGATTTGATTTCTTTGAGAATTAATAATTACATTATGTATTAAGTATACTAAGTATTACGTATTACCTAATCACATAAGTTAAATCACTGGATATTCTACTTACCAGAAGATTACGAAAATGCGGAGTTAATAGGTAAAATAGGCTGCATGTAAGCTGCAAGCATCATTTTTGTGGGTAGCACTTCGTGGGAAAAGTTTGGAACTACTTACTGTAGGGACATCGTCGCAAAGTGGGCTTGGAAAAGTGAATCCAATTCTGTTTATCCACGACGGCAAGGCCACAAACTTAAGAATATTTCACGTTAGAAGTCAAACAAGTTTAGTATGATGGGAAGCTAAGTGGTGTCAAGCAAATGTGTGGCTTGGTCTACGGCCACAGAAGCTGTGGAATACTGCGTCGAATTCAACTTAAGAATTGAGCCAACGTCCTAAGTTCACTGAAGTGGAGTAAAATCAACTAATCGATTTACATGAATTTGTCAAACAAAATGTAAAATAACGCAATCGAAAAAGCTGATTAGAATTCTGGTAATTTTCGGTTAAGTTGGGGATCATGTGTTGGAGTATCGTATAATGTTTCAATGAGACAGATGCCAGAGTCTGTTGAATGAGTTAAATTAGTTTACTCCCCATGTGCTAATCATGCTTTATCCTGGTAAAACTGATTCTATCTAAACCAGTTTATGACCAATCATGTGATCCAAGTATAATTTCGACTCTTAACTTAAACACGATTTTAGATAAGGTGCACCTTTGGTTATGCATCAACTTATTTGCTGACTGAGCCATTATTACATGGCATTATGTGAGATTCCTCCTTTGTAACATTTTGTCATTTCTGTAGGTCTACATTTCCTGTATAATGTTACCCATAATAAAATTCAATGCATGGAGCTGTTAAGAAATAATTACATTTTTATTTTCATTTTAAAGCCATAGTTGATGTCACTATCTACCTCGGATTTGCAACACGTATTCCTTAAATCCATTTACTTGAATCCAAAACTTAAATCCAAAACTTCTGCTCATACTGTATAGTATGCATGAATTATAAACTTCTGTATTTTTTTCTGCATGTAGCTTATTACAATAACTTTTTTGTTTATTTATTACACTGTGCCACATTGCTGGTTGCTTCAGCTTCTCCCCTCGATTCTGTAAAGTTCTAACCTGCTGAAACGATTTTGCAAAATAAAATAAAACCAGCAAATCAATACAGGTCCTTTGAAAATTCCTCCAATACTTTGTTTCATTTTATTGTTCAAAAATTGACCAACATGATCGCACACAACCTACTTTGGTACAAAGAATTAAAAAACGTCAACTTCTCCTTCTTATCAAATTCTTTACATACGTGGCATTACTTAATTTAAATGTAAGAAAATTATAAAACTACGAGGACAACACATCAACAAACTAATAACCAAAACAATAAACGAAAACGTAAAACTGTACAAAATGTGCGTTTAATGAAATATACAAAAATCGGATGACAATTATTTGTGGTCTGCCTTACAATGATACGCAGATAAAAAACCGAACATAATTTACTTTGGCAGATCCAATGATGCATGATTATGTGTAACCTTTACAAACTTAGTCTTCACGACAACCTTACTTTTTCCGGTAGTAGCTGTAACTGAGGGCAAGAGGGCTGTAAACTCCTCCTAAACCACCGTAACCAAGTCCCCCGTAACCTCCCAGCCCACCAAGACCCCCAAGTCCGTAACCACCAAGCCCACCAAGTCCGTAACCTCCGAGGCCACCAAGTCCATATCCACCGAGTCCGCCAAGTCCTCCGAGTCCTCCACCGTAACCAAGTCCTCCGCCGTAACCGAGTCCTCCGATGCCGCCTAAACCACCGAGTCCTGCTATGCCATAACCTCCTCCATATCCACCTAACCCACCAAGTCCATAACCTCCCAACAAGCCTAGTCCACCGTAGTCTCCTAAACCACCGTAGCCTCCGTAGCCACCACCATAGCCGCCGCCGTAGTGCCCGCCATAACCGCCTCCGTATCCACCTCCGTAACCGTAGTTTCCGTGGGTACTTCCACCGTAGGATCTTCCTCCGTAGCTGTTACCTCCATAAGATCTTCTCGTTGCAACTTGCCTGTTTATATTAGGTATGTATTCTACACACAGACTTGCGTGAAGACAGAGCAGCAGACACACAAAGCTGATCTGTATATGAAGAAGAAAGAAAACGCATTTAGAAAAAAAAAAAGCTTTGGAATTAAATAGTCAAAATACTTAGAGACGGATTATATAATTATGCAATAGACATTCACTCAGCTTTTATAACATAATGACCAACGGACAGTGTGAAACATTTCGTTGCAAATAGAACACGAATGCAAGATGGCGGCTGCTGCTGAATCTCCGATTCATGCAGATCCAAGCCGTACGGATAATGATGCCGAACTGATTGTACACTTTAGCATGCTCAGAATGTCTTCTATATCTTCGCAAAAGTTGTATTTATTCTTGACGTACCAAAGCAATAATGTTTAGAGTTTTAAAGTATATTTGTCGTAGTTTGACTTTGTATCGTAATGGTAAGTTATTTCACAATCGAAACTGAAATCCAAATAACGCCGATGCTATATCTTTTTGCCACTAGTAGCACTAGACAAGAATAATTAGCATGCATGGTTCCCTGCTCATAAAAGGCTTAAAATCTTAGCAGCACCCAGATTATCCTAGCCCTACCACGGTTGATTCCGATGTAATGACTGGTTTGAAAGAAATCGCCTGTAAAAAAGCTAGACAGAGAGTTTCAGTGTTTAGTAATGAACCTCCAGTAAAACAAAACGCTGTAAATAATACAAAGGTAAATCGAAAATAAGCCAACAGTGAAAAAATCCAATAAATAACAACTGGTGAACTCTCCAGGTAGTAAGCTTAGTACGCTGAACACTACCATGATCTTCCTATCGGGCACTAATCACGATCAAGAAATTGGGTGCAAAAAGGATAATTGGTAGAAGGTTGGCAGAGATGAAAACTAGTGAGAGCCACACGGACCCAGAATCTCATGCTTAAACGTGCTAAAGAGGCATAATTAATCGCTTATTTAAGAAAGAGAAGCTGAATTAAATAAGATACGTTTTGGTTAGGTTATATTTGGTTGTTTTCGATGAGACGTTGATTACTTCAAAGACATTTGGCTTTGACTGGTGCTAAATATAACTGACTGTAATGACTGTAATCCACAAACTGGGAGGGAGATCACAAGATGGCGACAAAATTGTACGTTAGGTCCCGTTCATTCAGTTTGGCGTTAAGCAACATCCACGACCGTAATAAATAGGCTTCAACTTCAAATGAACTGTGCAGTGTAGCCTACTTACAAGTTCACGATTGTCTTCAGACAAGAAATTATTTCAACCCAATTTCAGCCAGAAGAAAATGAAAAGCGCTTTATATAACAGTCAGGCAGGAATGTATGTATGTATCGTGGTTGCTACATAAACCACGATACATACTTATTGGGAGTTACGTTTACGGATTACATTATGTTCTGAGCTTCGACTGAAGTAAATCTAATACTGAATTCATAGTATAAAATTCGTCACATGCCGAACAAAGGTTGGCTCACGATAGGCTAGTCCACTTTTCAGGAAAATACAGTGCGAGAAGCACTTTGTATAACAATATGGCATCAGGCGTTTTTAAGGTATTTCGACCCCGCCGAGTTCGAAAATGCCTGTTACCAGCTCGAAAAATTGACCGGAAGTCCATAATTCAAGATGGCGGCTTATTTTAAAAGCTTGCTGTTTTCGCGGATATACTGCTAGAAATTTGTGTAGTTGATGTTTTTAAAGTGTTTTTACCAGGGCGAGTTCGAAATGAATGTTGGCAGCTCAAACAATTGACCGGAAGTTCGCAATTCAAGATGGCGGCCAAGATGGCTGTTTTTTTTTTTTTAAGCTAGCTGTTATCAAGAAATATTCTGCTAAAAAATTGGAGTAGTTGCGAGCCCTCTAATAGCCCGAAATGGACATTCTTCGGATTTTTTGAAAGGTGGAGATCTGTTCTTTCCATCAGTCCTACTCGAAACTGTTTAACTTAGATAGGGACTGTCCTATTCTCATTTAAAGATGAGGAGATAATGGCTTAGTGGCGAAAGCGTATATTGACTTTTGAATTCAAAGTGCTGTTGTGAGCCCTCTAATTGCGCGAAATAGACATACTTACATTTTTCTGAAAGGTGGGAATCTAAGTGAAAGGTGGGAAGCTAAGTGAAACAATTTAGGTTAGGATTGATGGAAAGAATAAATTCCCACCTTTCAGAAAAATGTAAGCATGTCCATTTCACACTATTAGAGGGCTCATAACAGCACTTTGAATTCTAAAATCAATTTACGCTTTTGCCGCTACGCCATTCTCTCCTCATCTTTAATGAACGTAGGACAGTCCCTATCTAAGTTAAACAGTTTCGAGCAGGATTGCTGGAAAGAATAGATCCCCACCTTCAAAAAATCCTAAGCATGTCCATTTCGGGCTATTAGAGGGCTCGCAACTGCTCAAATTTCTAACAGAATATTTCTTGGTAACAAATAAATAATAAAATAATAAATAAATAATATAAAATCTGAATATATATATAAAAAAAAAGTTGCCTATAGAAAATTTACATAAAGGTTTACAATTGCTTTATTAATACATGAATTAGAGAGCTCCAGAAAATTCTCTATCTAGCGTGACCTTGTTTGTTAAAAAATAAACAAAAAAACGAAAGCGCACGAAATAACAAGACTAAAGTTCATGCAATTGCGCATAAAACAAAATGTAGACATGGATGAATAAAAACGCTCATAATATTTATAGTTAATTTATTAATAAATTGAAGTACTTTTCTTGTGGCTGGATTTATAGATTTTATTTTTAGATTCGACTCTGTTTTGCTCCCTTCAAGTCACGCGTGCTATACGTTTAGTCAAAAAAGTACCTTCCCACGCCACTTCGTAGACTCTGGCTCTCAAAACAATTAGCCACGAGGTTAATGATGAGGTGTTCCAAAAAAATTACTTCAATAACTATACCCTTGCATTCGAGATCGGGATGTTACCAGTTTACCATGACTGTGAAACCCGCTGATAACCTTCCGCCTATAGAAGCATTTATAAGAATAAAAAAGCCAAGAACTTGTTTTACTTCATTATTATAGAAACATTTGATTACCGTATGTTATAATTAACACGTTAAGTGCTGATGTGTGTGTCCAGACGGCTGTGCGCACTTTCAAAGGTGGCCGTTTGGCTAAGAACGTCATTGGCTGTTTATCTACGAGCACATTTAAAAAGTAATTGCATGTTTCAAATCTAATTGCACATTAGAAACGTCACTGCAAATTGTTCTTGTGAAGTGCAGTGAATGTAGCAAGATGTCCGCCTGGCTGACTGCGCATTTTGAAATGTTTAGCTTTTCTCTCTCTAGATGGCGAGCACAAGCCCATCAGCCGCTAGAAAGCATCAAACCGCGAACGGGACAAACGAGTCGAGTTGAATTGAGTTTGTTTCAATGCAAAATGCAAACGTCAGCACGAAAGCGACACCCCAGACGCCACAGGAGCACATGCCCGAGCGTGTGGGTCAAAGGCACACTAAAATTCAAATCAAAATACAGAAAAACACTGATAAAAAATTTCAACATACAAAAAAACTGGATTACTTGCAATAAGTCGTTATAGTGTCCGCGGCCTATCTTGAGTTCGCTGAAGAACGACACAGATAATCAATTGTATGTTTTTGGTGGCAGAGTGCCTTGTTGATATCCAAGATGGTTACAAAAACAATGGCGCCAGGCGATTAAAGCCGACCCTTCCAGGAAGACGTAGCCGCTCATAAAACATCTGCAGGACTCAAGATAGGCCGCGTACACAATAAAAGAACTATACAAAAATATTATGTAAAAGGTACAAGGATAAGCGTGAGCATAATCATGATTAATCCACAAAACAAGAAAAGCAAAATCGAACTTTGCCGATAGAAATGGGGAAAGTAACATTTTTTTTGAACAAACGAATGCAGCCACTGTGGCTACCGCTTCCAGTCCGGAAGTCCGGATTTGATCCTGGCCTCAGCCAGTCACCTGCTCATGTCAATTTGGCGTGTAAAAGGTCCTGGGACTTTCCGCTTGTTTTTTTTTCCAGCTAAATTGTCCCACTCTTCGTTTATTCATCATCATTTTCATCTGGAGATGACGGAAGAAGGGCTAAGCAGGCGTAAATAAGTAACAGAAGGTGATCGGCTACCCTTTATCAGAAGGGCTAGCCGGTAGCATCAAATCAAATCAAGCGAAAACAGAAAGGCTACGTACGTTCTCTATATTAACTGAAGAGTTTAAAGAATTTTAAAATTACATTGATTACATTTACTTTATTTATTTATTTATTTTTAATTGACATTTTTAAAATTTTTTTTTTACGATGTACGTACCGAAATCCACCGTCCGCTCGCCAAACGGCGAGTAAATTGTGCAGGTCGGTAGTTAAAATATTTCTCCGAATGGCCAAGTCGGAAGTTAGCTTGGCAATAAACAACGCCGAACCGAACTGAACGCTCTAAAATCTCAAGCTTCCCCTCTTAGGGCGCCTTTACGCAAGGACTCGCTTTTGCATTCTCGCAGCTAGACGCTAGAAATCGTGTGAAATTCCAACATGGCGGCGGTTTAAACTCTGCCAGCTCGCAGTGAAACGATTCAATAATTGAGTTTAGAAGCGATTGAGAAAATTGTTTCGTCACGAGGAATTGTTTATCTTACTGTCACGAATTATAAGACTACAAGCATTTGCTCAAACGATGTCGGATTCAACTAATCCAGGAAGCGTTGGTACCATGGCGACGGCACCATTGCCTTTGCGGTTAAATTTCAGTTGCGATAATGCAAAGGCGATTCGCTGATTAAACGCACCCTCACTCTACAGAGTTAATTGGTATCTGTATTTTCAGCAAGTTTTTGAACCTTCCTGCAATTTATAAGAAACTTGTGCTTTGATAAAGAATTATCTATCACTCGACTGCACGTATTTAGTTATTTTTTTTTTATTTTTTAGTTAGCCTCCGATGTCTAAAACATTAACTTTTTAATTTGGAGACAAAGTTTCACATTTGGCGATTAAAAATGTTTGGTCTACCTGCATGAGAGGTAAAGGAGCCTATATTTATCGAATGATAGGTTGCAGTATCTAGCGCCGTCTGCCATTATCTAGACACACGCTAGTGTGTCGCGCCAAGTTAGGCAACAAACATCACATCAATTCAATTGTCGAGGTTGTAAACCATTGTAGCGCGACGCCATTGCGTCAGTGTCTTATATCTTGAAGCATAGTTGGGCACATTTCAGGTACTTGGGGAAAAATCATAATGCGGTACAAAAGCTTAAATTGTGTTGAAATCGTGAGCAATGACCCACCTCACAAAAATTAACTCGTGTAGGAATGCCAGCTAAGCTGCTTTCAATGCAAAATCGGACCCCCAATAACGTTGTAAATGTGTTACTAGTTACTAGCCCCATGGTAATTTCCATAGGGTGATAATTTATCGATATTGAGATAACGGGAAGGCTTCCAGCTATGAAATTGGACGAATGGATGCAGTACAACACAAACTGCGTACCTTTTATGGTTTGGAGCCTGGGGGCGTAACGGGAATGGTGTGGGAGGGCGCATAAATACGAAAATATTGTTATAACCATGTTAGTATTGTCGGCATCGTCTCTCATTGGACGGCCAAAGTTCGTACAATAAGAACGTGTATACTGACGTGCGTGCCTAGACACACACTAGTGTATCACGATAAATCTAAACAACGTTGCAAAGAAATTGTATTCACGTCCAATTCACGAAAAATAAACCAACTGTAATAACAAAGTCAAAAACTGGTAAAGAGGCCACCAAGTTGTGAGTGGTTCGGCCCTTCAAAGGAGTGATATCAACACACCAAATTAACTAAATAAAACAAATTACAACAAAATTAAGACCAAACCAAAAACCTATAAAGAGGTGACTAAGTTGAGAGTGGTTCGGCCTATAGGCGAAAGATAGTAGCAAATTGTTGAAAACCAATTTCTTGTTGACGTGGCACTTTATAGTACACGTCTGCTCGGTAGTGGAGTTGAGCCAATACACAATTAAAAAAAAAA
>JAHWFP010134286.1:0-27334 GCA_023313725.1 Lithobius niger | reverse complement strand
GGGTGAAATTGACAACACCGGTTACTTTCCTAAGACGACAAAACACCGGGAGAAGCTGAAGCCTGGCGTACACTTACCGTGTTGAGTCCGTGTTCCTCCCCTCTTTTTACCTGCGGCTACACGGACAGTTCAAATTTCCCCTGCCTGGTCAGTGTACGACCCCTTTGCGAGGCCCATTAAAAACCCTGACCGAGACATGGACAAAAACGGCCTGGGTCGCTAGCTGTCCGATATCGTGACACGTGTTTGCCTCGAGGCAGTTAAGAGGGGGGGGGGGGGGAATTGACCAATGGGACCATTGACACCCAATAACCCCGCCAAAAACAAAAACCCGCCAAAATAGAGGGTGCATGATCTGCGCAAAGGAGGTGCGCAGTTGAATAGCTGAGTCCAGCACTCCGGTTTTATGTGTCCGTGATCGTTCGGTGTGTTCGTCCGGGGGTGGGCGAGTCCCTCAGGCAAAAACAGGAGAGAAACACAGGCTCAACACGGAGAGTGTACGCCAGGCTTAAGTCCGGGAATTCAATCATCGTGCAGCATGCACGGGTCCAGGTACTTAAACAATAAACCTTTTTAGCAAATACGTGCACGAAAAATGAATCTGGTATTTGTGGAGTGGCATTGTTCCTTAATTAGTTAGCTAGTTAGTTTTATTATGAGAGTCTACTCGGCCCTAAGGCCATACACTCTTTCCTTCCTTAATTACAATGGTTAAAACAATGTAAAACAAAAAACAATCAAAATGATCGTTGGCGGTCAGAAGACTTTGTAAATCTGATAAGGAATCCCGTTTTGCACCATCTCTCTGTGGTTGCAACAACCTGCCCACCGTGACCGTGGATCTGGTGCCCTAGTGTTCACCAAGTGTTCACCAGACGCAGTTCTCAGGCATGTCGTATTTACTGCGACGCCTCATTTTGTCCGGTATTGAAGACTGGTAGGGTGGGCGTGTCTATTACGAGCCTGAAGTTCAGCGTCACAGGGCGCTTGCAGGATGTGTTTTCGAGTGCTGAATGTGAGTTGGTTCCCCTTTCTGTCGTGGCTCTGGAAATGGCGCTGGACTTGGGCCTTCACGACTTTATAGTCCTGGACGATTCTCACGCGTCCTTACTGGATTTGAGCAGTGCTGTACAGTCGCTTGCATTGGGCAACCCGGTTGTTTTCAGCATCTGCTGGGGAATTATGGACTGCACTAGCAATGTGCCACAGTTCACTTGTGGGCAATGAGTGTGCAGATGAGCTGGCGAGAGATGCTTGTGACGGTGCTGCGGACAGTGTACTACCGGTCCGGAGCGCTGGGGCGCTGAAGAAATCGTTGCGTCTGTGGACTCGCAAGGATGGTCCAGGGAATGGACTAGGGCCGCTACTGGCAGAATGCTTCACGCTGTGAGTCCTCTGTGTTCGTATTGGTCAGTGTTGGACACTGTTACGCCTGCGAACCGGACATTGCCTGTTGCAGGCACATAGGAAGTGCATGGCGTGGAGTTTGTCTGCATCCTGTGAGTGCTCTCTCTCACTCCCATAACTCCGGAATGGCTCGATCAATTGATAAAGATGAAGATGAAGGCTAGGGCAATTTCTGGCTTATATCATGTTTCAGATTTTAGGTAGGTGCAGTAGTTTTTTCTGAAACGGTGTCACACAACAAGAAGAACCACTGCAACAACAACAAGAAGTGAACAGTTTTCAAATTTACTCATTTTTACGTGTGGCTCCCTACTTTTACTATTGCACAGAATTGTATAATTTGTGGCGTAATTCTTCCTTCCATACTTATCTACTATCTGGCCAATTTTCGTCGAAAAATACTGAATAGAAACAGAGATGTTAATTTTTCAGTTATGCTAAATTTTGCTGGAGTGAGAACTTCCAATATATATACACACTTTGATAAAGAATAATTTCCAGATTTGTTAGTAAATCAGTATCCATTTCACCAACCGCCAAAATCTGCCTATAAATGATGGGAATGGTATCAGTAATAATTGTAGTTTTGCTCAACTTAATGAATTACCAACATGGCTGGCCACCCAAATCAAAACAACAAATCAAAGCAACAGCTCTAAACTTAGAAGTTTCAAAGAACGGGGTGACGGACAATGAACATCTTCCAAATTTAACGGCTATACCCAACTATTACTACGAGGAAGCTTGTACATGTGTTTTCTTCAGTCAGACTGATATAATCTCTACCTTGGAACATTTGAATCCAAGTCACGCAATTGGCGCTGAAGAATTTTCCGCTTTTTTTTACAAACAAATCTACATCCAAATTGCTTTGCCCCTAAAAATAATTTTCTCATTATCATTTTCAACAGGTGAATTACCAAAAATTTGGTCAACAGCGATAGTAGTGCCAATTTTCAAAAAGGGAAGCCCAACGGACCCAAAAAACTACCGACCAACATCCTTGACTTCTGTGCCATGCAAAATAATGGAATCCATCATTCACAAAATTATGTTTTTACATGCTAATCAACATAAAATACTTAGGGACGACCGATATGGATTTCGTGAGAGCCACTCAGCAGTTCACCAATGTTGTCTGCACTTGATAAATGGACCGAAGCTAGGGACTTTGGGGTAAATACAAACATTATTCTGTTTGATTTTTAAAAAGTCTTCGAATCGGTAGTCTACTCGAAACTACTTTACATTTTAAAATTGTATGGATTTGAAGGTAAATTACCTGAATGGATTAAAGCTTTCATTTGTGATCGATCTCAGCGAGTGATGATTGATTCGACACTTTCTGATGAAACCAAAGTAATAAGTAGGGTCCCTCAGGGATCAGTCCTCGGCCCACTACTGTTTATCCTTTTCCTAAATGATCTCACCAGTACAACTCAAGCAGTGAACCTAGAAAAATTTGCAGACGACTTGAAATTACACTCTTCCATTATTAATAACTACGACTGCACCAGACTGCAACATGAAATCTCTAATGTCGAATCTTTGGGCCGGAAAATGGCAATTACCGCTTTCTTACGAAAAATGTTTGAGTTTCAGTGTGGGAAATGAATCAAATCGCCATAACTACACCATTGGCACAAAGGACTTAAAAACCGCTAACTTACATTAAAGATCTTGGTGTTTGGTGTCAACCAGACTTAAAATTTTCTACCCATTGACATTACATCACGATGATGGCTAACCGCAGATCTGCTATTGTACAGTGATGCTTTAAGTCTGGAAATTTGGATACTAAACTATGGGCATACAAAATCTATGTTCGACCTCTTCTAGAGTATGCTAGTCAGGTCTGGTCACCGAATTTATTGAAAGACATTGACCAAATCGAGTCAGTCTAGAGGCGCTATACAAAGTCTATGCCAGGACTGCACAGAAAATCATACGCACAATGGCTGAAACTATTACATTTGGACTCCCCCGAATTACATAGGTTAACGGCGGACCTAATTCTTACTTACAAAATTGTGCATCATAATTTACTCTAGCCGTTTCGTTCTTTGAAATTAACAGTAACACACGTACACGGGGACATCAAATGAAACTGATTATTCCAGGGATTAAATTAAATTGTAGGAAGGCATTCTTCTCCATTTGCATCGCACCGGTTTGGAATTCGCTTGCTGAAAACAATTTCTTGGCGCCGTCACTCTACGTTTTAAAAAAAAAATTATTAAAGGGATGTAGCTCCCAGCGCCATTTTTCTCGATCCTCCACATCAAGTACGGCCCCAAAGGTCTATTTCCTTACCGTTAGTGTTTCCCTTGCTAAAAATCCTTTTTTAAATGTGGCGTCTAGGAGATTTTCTGTTGAATATAATGGAACTTTATTTACTAACGACCCGTCACTAAATCATGCATTGCGCGCGTACAATAATTATGACGTTTCATCTTTGTGTGTACATCTACTAATTTTCTAATAATTACCATGAGATCTAAAATCTAATAGACTAATGCGGTAAAAATTAAAATTAATTATTCCAATAGATCGCCGAAGCAAAATTATAAGACACTTGCCTAGGAAATTATAAATTGTGATTTTAAAATACGAGAATCATTCCGGTTTGTGACGACACAATCAATGGGTTCACGCTGGCTGGACTATTACGCGCAATGCCAATTGAGACAGTAGCTACGTTTTCGTTGCGAGGAACGAAGCTACCGTGTCAGTTGACCTTAGCTGTGGTAAATACGCGGATGTGATCGTCGCGTGGGTGTTGTGAGGCAGGCGGAAGGTTATAAGGCAGGCGGTATGTTGCTTTAAATGAAGATAGTTTAAGGGCACATTTACTCCGTCCTGAATTTTGCCCATGATTGAAGGATTGGTTTTAATTGGGATTGAATGCTTGCACTGACCAGTTTTTAACCATCATTGTTGAAGAGTGTTTTTAAATTTGTGTATAATATCTCTACATTTTCTGACAAAGTATCTATTGATAGTGATACTGACTGTTTTACCATTTTATATTTTGTTTGTAATGGCTGGTAAGTCGTAAGTGGTCTTTCGAGACCCTCTCTTACCATTTGCAAAAAAAATTTTATTATTAAACTACGCTCGACCTGCTTCCAGTTTATTCCAGTCACTATTGATGTATGCCAAATGGTCGAGTTAAAACGAGACAAAATTTCCCCCCCCCCCCCCCCCCCCGGACATGGCTTTTCACCGCAAAGTCATGTATTTATTCCCCGAAGTTTTATACACTTTGAAGGTTTGTCGCATTCCCTGCCAAGCCATGGCACCATGTATCACACTATGTGGTTTAAACATGGACTCCATGGGCGTTTGTTTACTTATGGACTCCATGGTTTAAAGAATATTCGCGTTATACCATTTTAAGTTCAAACGGGTATAGCAGTCTCAAACTTTGTGAGATTATTAAAGCAATGACCCTTTATATTATAAAATTTTGAATTCTGCTCAGAAGAGTTACCATTACGGTAAATGTAGAAGAGGGCTCTTCCCTAAAGTAATTTAATTCGTAACATTAATTTGAAGGTGTAAATTCCGTGAAAAGTGGACTCAAGATTTTAAACTGAAACATAACAAAATTTTATCCAGTAATCAGTTAGATAGTGAATAAAACAACTACATTAAATTTTTCAATAAATATTCAGAAAATGGGGTTCCTGCTAGAAGAAGTGAAATTTTCTTTCTCTTGGGCTTCCAGTTTTATAACAAATCGTTGCTAAGGGAGACGGCTTCTTTGTAATTCGTTTTCTAAATCTGGAAGCTAACGTTTAGACCAGGAAGTACATAACTGCACATACGTAGGATTCAGTGCAACTTCCTTTTAATGTCCAGCAAGGCCATCTGCTCTTGAAGTTACACAATGGCACAATATGGCGATGTATACGAACTTATCAACAATCCTCCCCCTGCCAAAATCACTGTCTAGAACAAATCACATTTAAAACATTAGTCAAAAAACTTAAGACAAATTCCAGATTGCACTTTTGTCAGTAAGACTGAAATATTTGATTTCGTTGGCACATAGTTGATTTCTGCACTATGGTCTTTAATTCTTTCACGAACGTGACGGTAGATTATATCTATGTGCTTTGTTCGAGATTTCTTGATGTAGCTCACTGCATGAGACCTCGCACTTTGTGAATCGGTGAATAAAAGGCACTGGTTGTATATTATCAGGAGAGATAATTCCAATCTCTTGTAAAAGTTCTTTAGTTCAAAAACATTAATCATCGACTGTCCGTCTGAAGGAATACTTCCCTGTGACGAGATGTTAACACTGTCAGTGGTTTGGACATGTGGTTTCTAAGTGTACCGACAAAATCATCTACCCTAAGTGTGGCGGCCCACATGGCCTCCCTATCAGTACTGTTGCTGCTATCTCATGCCCAAACTGCAAACTTGTTAATGGTAAGAACCTTCATCACCTCGTAGTACTGCTTGCCTGCCTTGATTCTCAAGTTCCTGTGATGATGTAAGGAAAGGACCCGTGGGTGGCATTAGGTCCGAATTTCTACCCGGCCACTTGCTGGGCGCTCATCTACCTATGAATTTATAGTGGTGGTGGTGGTGGAAGACGGGGGAGAGTAGGCAGCAAGACGATCTTTAGAACCTTTTTGTTGGGAAGAGAGCAAATGTTTGTGCTCGTACAAGTTTTTGTTTCCTGAAATTATGAGGTCATGTTAAGACCTTTCTCTTACATATGATTTTGTACGTTTAATGTTCTCTAAAGGGGGGGAGGGGTATATTTCCCTCCCCGTAGATCTGCCACTGATCCCAGGGCCCTAAGAAAGTATAACAATTTTCATAAGCATGTTAAAATACTCTTGATTGACAATTTAAAGTTTACGCTGTTACTAATAAAATGTTCTGTGATTGAATATTTTAAGTAAGCACTTGCCAGCTGTAACAGTGTTTCTTTAGATGTATAGTTTGACATTAATTGCACAGGCTCTAACCATTTAACCCATCGTGTTTTGTAATTAAACGCGAAAGAATCTAGTGAGGCAAAATCTTTGTCATGATGTAATACATGTCGAGAGCCAAAGGAGATCCAGCCGCTGACTATATACTTGACTACTACAATAAATCTGGAAACATTCGTTTCTTAGACAACTCATGTTGGTGACATAATATGATATTTACGTCATGATGACGATTTTGTTTCGCCGGCATCTCTTTTGTCTTGAGTTAACAACACCAACATGCTGACATTAGCAACAATATCCCAGCTTGTCCCGAAGTGTCATCCATCAACGAGAACCCCTCAGACATCCGCAACAAGCCTATGCTATGTAGATTGTTGCTTTTTTTACGGAGCACGAATCCAAAGTGGGTTATATGACCCACAACGATGAGAGAGACAATTTAAGAAAGCATACTATAACAATGTGCAGTGCAGCAAAGTTTGGTGCAGTCGCTGCATCCAGGAATTTTGTTTGGAGGGGCAAAAAAAATACGTTCGAAGGCTAAGCATTTTTAACAATGTCAGTGATTTTACAGCGTCAATGCAAATTATTTTTCACACTTTGAGAGGGGGGTGGAGGACAGGAAACGCTGGCTCGGAGACGAATTTGGGGTGTTGAGAGCATTGTCTTAGTATAAACCAACGTTATCCTTCTTGACGCGAAAAAGAGGGGCCTTCTGATACCAGAAGAGAATGTTTTTAGTTTAATTTTAATGTTAATCTCGGGTCGTGGGAGGGGCAAGTGCCCCCTCTTGCCTTCCCTTCGGGTGCGCCACTGGTTCGCTGTGCAGGCAGCGGACGGTGCAAGAATTGAAATTTTTTTTAAAGAACGACTTGATAACTGATTTTTTTTTTTTACCAGGGTACGGCCCCGTGCACTGTTATTTTTACCCGGGCACGTACCCTGGTAGGTCCACGTTTGGCGCCACCCCAGAGAGGACAATTTACGATGATTGAGCCTATCTCCTCCTTTTCCTCTCCCATGCTCTTAACCCAGATCATCTTCGAACTACCCAATCAGGGAGTCAGTTTTCTTCATCCCTGTCTTTTGCAAAAATCGAACAAATTAATCCCAGTAAGCTCATTTTAACTTGCAACTGGTTTGGGTGATTTTTTGGTTATTGAAGAACCGTATACTACTGGTGATGGCACCCCAGCGTGCGGCTAGAACTTACATGACATCTTCTTTTGTGCGTCGGCAGTCAGAAGGATCTGTGCCATGATTGCTGTTTGCAAGATGTAGGGCACATGCATTTTGTTATCTCAGTTTTCCACTCGTGATATGTGTGTCATAAGGTGCTCCGTGGAAGATTTATGCTCCATCTGCATAGACGCGACCACTAACTCTTGCAACACTGTAAACGCTCTGGAAAGAATTGTTTGCACTGAAGGAAATGGTAATCGCCAATGATTTTAAGTCCAAAAGGCTGCTTTGGAAACCTATTCTCCCTAATGGTACTCATCTTGATCTTGAGCGAAATGAACTTGTTGAGGCTTTCATTCTTGTCAATTAATTGACAATTTTTAATGACCCGGCCTCTCCTCCGACTTTTCGTTTGAAGCATGGTGTTAGCTGGATTAACCTGACCTGAGTATTGGCAGGGGTGTTCAGGAAGACGATAACCCCACTCTCAGTGACCACGCTTTCCTTTCCTTTGAGCTCTCATTGCCTACTTGTGCCCCTAAGACTCACCGTTTAAATGTTAGGTAGGTGGACTGGCGTGTTTTTACTGAATATCTTTGTGCACAATTCTCTGAACTGGACATTAATATTGATTGATTCTGCCACTCTTTCTCAGAACCACATTGTAGACGCCTGTAGGAAAGCTGTACTGGAGGTGGCAGGGACATACAGCAAACCATGATAGAGCCACTTACTTTGGATGGAGAAGAGGACTCTCCGAAGGCATCGAAGGAACTTTCAAACTGTCAGATACGCTTACACTATGTGAGATTTACAAAAAGGCCAAAGCACGACGACAAGGAGTCAATCAATCCAAAGGGCTAAAAACGAGTCTTGGAGAAAGTTCGGCAAGGAGGAAATCTGAAAAGGCCCCTTCAGCCTCCCCTATAGAATTCTTGCGAGAAACACTAAAGCCTGTGCACAGTTACATTCTGTGAAGAAACAGGATGGAACCTGGACATTGAGAAGGAACGTCATTCTCGTTACTTTAAGATTACTTTCCTAGTGATTGCATTGATACCGACCTTCCTGTTCATACTGACATCAGTACCCTTTCACAAAGGAATTATATGAAGAGGGATGAATTTCAATTTACTCTCGCAGAGCTCGAACTTAACTGTCCATGAAGCAAGACCTGGTGCTGCTGGTGGCATTGATGGCATTCCATCTTAATCGCTGCTCTCTTGCTCTCTGTTTCTTGGAATGCTCTCTTGAATTTGCCGAGTTCTGATTGTAGTTTTGGCTGAATGGCTGATGTAGACACATCGCACACATGACGTCAATCTTTAGGCCAAATTCTGCTGGATTGGTTGGGGTTGGTAGATTTGGAAGGTACTGACTGGTTGACAGTGGTACTCCAATAGTAGTGTGTGTAAGCCCTTACAACTGAATCTTGCCTATTCCGTAATACTCACAAGCATCAGACAGGTATCCTTTTTACTATTCTTACCCCTTTGAGGACGTATTTTTGTTTACTTTTGTAACTGATTTATTATTGTACACTTTTTTTGCACCTATTGAATTCTGAGGATACCTTCGTAATTGGTATGATGTTGGTTCGAGTTAGGCTATGCGTGTGGACGATGAATCGAGGCCTGCCATACAGATTTAATGCTCTGTACTTTTATGACCACTGAATTCTGACATACATCTTTGGAACGGATTTAGTGCTATACATCTTTTGCACCTACTCAGTGGTGATATATACCTTTGTATAATGATGATGAAGCATTAGGATAAACACGTATAACATTCAGATTATTGGCTTGACCATTTTTGGCGTAGAATTTTGGTCAGCAGTAAAGGAGATCTACAATAGAGACATTACAAGTCTGGTGTGACACCAATAGACGAACAAGGGCTACAAGGGCTACATAGAGCTACAACTTACTTGAAAAGGTTTTGGCATTATTTGGCATGGAATATCAGTCAGTTTCTATGAGAAGAGCAATAAGTAACCTCCTCGAGCGAAGCGAGACGGCGCCAATAGGCAAGCGATGTGACTAGTTCATACGAAAGAGTACACTCCAACTGGGGAACAAAGGGATGCCGCCGCTAATACTTTAATCCCTTACCCTCCTCCCCCCCCTATTGCGCAACCGTTAATCCGCTGGGTAGTCGCGGTAAATTTCTCGGAATTGAGAAGGAGGATGTTGACCTGCACCCCTGTGACGTCATGAGGTGAGCGCCATCTTGGATTCTTGGGCGCCATTTTTTCTTACCTTTCTTTCCTCCTATTCGTCCTCCATTTTTTAGTTTCCTTCGTTTCTTCTTTTCTTTTTCTGTTTTATTAAATTAGTATTGAATCAGTAGAACAATTTTTTTTCGGCTGTGGCGAGATTCGAACCAGCATCGGCTGCCTTATCAGATGAGTTAGTGACTAACGTCCCAGCCCACTGCACCACGAAGACAAGTTGGAAAGGATGGCTGAGTTGTTGGTCTTAAAGATAAGATTGGAGTTGAAGGAGATGACATCACGACGCATGGAGTTTTTAGAGGAAGTTGACTATTAAAAAATTATCTGCAGGACTATTAATTAAAAAAAAGCCTCTCTACAGGGTGCCATCACATCTAAAGATGGTCCACCACCCCCCTCCCCCCTGGGCATGTCTGGACGTCTCCGGGCATGAATCTGGACAACTGGCTAAAACTAATATTACTTGAGCACAATTTTCATTTACACCATGGCAGCCAAACTGAAAAGACTTTATTATTCTGCTCAGTTGCCAGGGAGTTTGGGAGGGATTGATGCTTTAAGGAAAGCGAGCGGGGATTCGCTAGCAAAAACTTTAGACTTTCTGCAGGGTGAACGAACCTATACTTTGCACAAGCCATTGAAAAAGACATTTCCGCGAAACAAAACTATTTCGTGGGGGATAGATTATTTATGGCAGGCAGACTTGGTTGATGTTGAATCATTGGCTAAATACAACCAAAACTTTGCTTACTTACTCACTGTAATCGACGTGCTCTCCAAGTATGCCTGGGTTGTGCCTTTAAAAAATAAACAAAGTGCCACGGTATTGAGAGCATTTCAAACCATTTTTAAAGAGGGCCGGAAGCCATCCAAATTAAATACGGATGTGGGCGGAGAATTTGAATCCAAGGCACTTACTGATTTCTTTAACAAAAATAATATTATATTTTACACAGCTAAAGGAGAGAAAAAAGCGGCGGTCGTAGAACGCTATAATAAAACACTGAAATCTCGCATGTGGCGGTATTTTACGCACAAAAACACGCTATGTTACACCAAAGTGTAACAATTGGTCAGCTCGTACAATCGTACACATCACAAGAGTATTAGAATGCGACCGATCGACGTTAACACTGACAACGAGGCAGCAGTGCGCGAGCGCTTGTACGGTGATGACGTCATGACAAAAGCTCCCACCCCCGACTATAAATATCAGATTGGTGATAGCGTTAGGATCAGTAAGCTAAAGCACGTCTTCGAGAAAGGTTATCTCCCAAACTGGACCGAAGAAGTGTTTACAATAGCGAACAGAATACCTAGCAGACCGGCCGTATACAGAGTTAAAGATTCTAATGGTGAACTGATTTTGGGCACATTTTACGAGCAAGAATTACAAAAAGTGTGAGTCGATAAGACCAACTCTATATTATCGAAAAAGTTTTGAAAAGCCAAAAACGTAAAGGTATAAACCAAGTGTTCGTCAAGTGGAAGGGCTATCCAAACTCTATGAATTCTTGGGTTGATGCTTCTTCCTTTGTAAAATCATAATGGAGAGCTTTTACGTAATTTTGCCTTCTAACGTTAAAAATGGAGGCAGTATGTCGCGTTATATTACGCCTCTACCTTACACTTTAGAATTGAGCGGTGTGTGGGAAGTTGCACTCACTGAAATGTTTATGCCCCACTCCTGGTTTAATATCGACAAATCAAACAATATAATCGAATTTTACGAGGGTAACAAAGCAGAGGGAATGCCTCCTACAACACCCGTTGCAGCATCGATTGAAACCAACAATTCGTGGAATTATGATAAAGCGATAGATTAACCTGCGCAAGTTTTTTCATACGTGACTGAAAATGCAACAAAGACCAATCATTCATCGGAAGCAAGACTGCCAGTAGGCTACTACGAAACTGTTAAAGACATTATTGAAGCTATTCACAAGTCATCGTCGGAACTTGGTCAGCAAAACATAAAAATTAAAAAAAAAATTTAGGGGCAGTATTATTGTTCAAACTGAAAGGGAGGCCTACTTGTGGTTGAACGAAAACTTGGCTCAAATGCTGGGATTTTCCATTCAGTATTTAAAGGAGCTGGTTAGCGGTGCTTATTCAGCAGTGTTATGTACAGCGCCGTAGTGTACACTGATATCATTCTGCCTCAAATTATTGGAGACACGCAGGCTCAAGTGTTACGCGTTGTTCCCCTATACGGCAACCTCGAAAATTTATTAGTGTACAGGTTCCCTACCACAGATTACGTACCGATTTCACGAAATAGTATTCCCTCAATTGCGATCGATATTCACACAGATCACGGTGAACCGATAGTATTTCAACAAGGTAAGGTGTGTTGTAAGCTTCATTTTAGACCCAGCTTCAGTTGAGTAAACATGGCAGTCCCGCACGTCTCCGACCCTAATATTTACGTTAAATATTATTTGGAACAAGCTGGTGGAAGTAATGAGCTGTACTACAGGGGAAGCCGGGTGCAGAGGGGATTCGGTTTAGGTAGCATTTTCAGGCGTCTGTTTCGTTTTGCAATGTCTTTAATAAAACGTGGCACTTCACACGTAGGCCAAGCTCTTGCTAGAACTGGAGCCAATGTGACGCTCGATGCGGTGGCCGGTTCAGACATCAAAGACAGCACCAAAAGCCACTTACAAAATATGGGTCGTCGACTAGCGGGTGATGCTGTAACTTACATTAAAGATCAAGTAGGTGACGGCCGGAAAAAAGGACTTAAAAGGAAGCGTCCGACTGAAGGACCTCATTCTAAGCGCAGCCGTGCTAGAGCAAAGTACGACATTTTTACCTCCTGAGATGGCGTTACTTCATCACAAATCTGCAGAATGCTGCAAGAGCGAATTGGACATTTTTGCGGTGCCTGCCACACAAACGCAGATACAAAAGGGGTCGTGGGTGACTTACCTTCCTACGGCCAACATTAGTGATACGGGACCTATTGAGTTTCAAATTCCTGCATCCGGTGAGGCTATTGATTTGAGCAATACAGTTATACGTACATGCGAGAATTATCAAAGCAGACGGAACAGCCCTATATGATGACAGCGCTGTTGCACCTTGCAATTTATTTTTTCATTCATTGTTTAGCCAAATTGACATTACTTTATCCGATAGGCTGATTAGTGGTGGGAGCAACACGTACGCGTACAGAGCCTACCTCGAAACATTATTAAATCATAGTGAAGAAGCCAAGAAAAGCTGGTTAGCTGCAGAATTATGGGCAGACGATACACCAGGCAGATTCGACTCAATGAACGCAATCCCACCAGTTGCTGGCGCCCAAATTAATGCAGGATGGAATACGCGTCAACGAATTGCCGCAAATTCACGCAGTTTTGAAATGAAAGGAGGTTTACACATTGATTTGCTTCACCAACATCGTTACATGCTCAATAACACTAGTTTAAGATTCCGATTCTTGAGAAGTCCTAATGCATTCTATTTAATGTCACCCGAACAAGATGCAGATTATAAAGTCGAAATTCAAGAAGCTACACTCAGCATAAGGAAAGCCACGCTGTCACCGGCAGTGCAAATTGCATATAGCCAAACGTTACAATCAGCCACAGCAAAATATCCTCTGAATAGAGTGGAAGTGAAGACTTTTTCTATACCCCATGGAACACTCAACATTAATAAAGACAATATTTTTTTGGGTTCGTTACCACGCCGAATGGTATTAGGCCTAGTTGATTCCGCAGCATTTAACGCAAGTTATGCAAGAAATCCTTTTAATTTTCAACATTTTAACGTAGGCTACATTGGAGTAAACATTGACGGTGAACAGCTGCCATTTAAACCACTGGAACCTCATTTTGCAGAAAACAGATACATTGAAAGTTACCTTACGCTGTTTGGTTGTTTGGGAAAAGGAGGAAATGGTATTTCTAGGCAGGCTTACCCCTTAGGCTTCACGTTGTGGATGTACGATTTCACGCCTGACCTTTGCTGCTCAGATCATCTTAATCTTATAAAGCAGGGAAATTTAGGAGTCGAACTACGATTCAGAGTTGGCTTACCCGTTTCAGTAAACTGCATTATTTTAGCAGAGTTTGACAACATGCTAAAAATTGATCAAAACCGTTACGTGATGTTCGACCATACTTCATAATAAAATGGATACAACAGAGATTAGACGTAGCCTGAAGAACTGTAATTCGAAAAAAAAATTTTCACCGGTGTTTATTCGTCCGATTTATTGCCCGTATCTTTAAATTGTTTTCCTGCAGCAATAGTGTGCAACACTGAAGATAGTACTCAACCTGGAACCCACTGGGTCGCATTTTATTTCCCAGCAAAAGACAAGTGTGCCCATTTTTTTGAATCTTACGGACGACCCCCAAGTTACTATTCGCATTATTTTGTGGATTTTTTAAGAAGAAATTCACCGAGATGGATGCACAATACCATCTGAATACCATCTGAATACCACCAATTCAAGCAAAGAGGAGTTATGCCTGTGGTGCACACTGTTTGTTTTATTTAAAGTTACGAGCAAACGGCATCAGCATGAAGAATATTGTTGATAATTATTATACCAAGAATCGTAATGAAAATGATAAAATTGTTGTCAAGAATACACACGTCATAAGTTGTATTCCCAATTATTGTAAAAATATGCAATCCTGTTTACCTATTGTAAAATATAAAAAATGTAAAAATAAAAATAAAAAAAGTCAAAAAAAAAATGTGTCACAGTGAACTTTTTTATTCATATTTATACAATTAATATTTCTCCCATGTTTTATATACTTTAGCATAAGGATTTGTTCTTTGTGAACGCACTCTCTTTTTTATTGTACTGTGGGGGGTAGATTGACGTCTAGGGGCAGTTAAAACTTGCTTCTTCCGTTTAGGCTTAGTATTTTCTAATGATCCAATAGCACGAGCCATGTGTTGCCATCCTATGGGGCGTTCTGCAGTATTCAGCGAAAGTAAGTCTTTAACGAGCGCAGTAACGTTTGATCCGGGTACAATCTTGTTTAAATACATAATTTCACCTTTGGGGGACCATGATATAATTTCTGGATGCTCTTTCATTTTATTAGGAATATCTTTAACTGCAATTTCATCTTCAGGCAAACTGTTTTTGTAAATTTTCCTTTCGATTTTATCAGTTCTGACTAGATAATCATCTTCCTCATCTGAAGAGGGGGTGGGGGGGGAGTGGAGCAGGTGCCCCCGGCTGTGTACTTGAAGTCGATGGTTGAGCAGGAGGGATGTCGGTAGGCCTCGCACGCTGATATACAAGATAACGCTGGAAAGTTTGTTGATAAAGATCGGATTTCGTTTGAGGATCTAAGGACTCATCAGTAAGTATTCTAGTGAGTTCGTTATTGATGGATGAGACTGCAATTCCATAAGGCTTTGGTTTTTAAGCAGGAAGTGTACTACCAATACGATCGACGGGGACTAATGCTAATTTTTGAAAGTGTGCCATTATGATCGCAAACCTAAAATTCCACCAAGTACTGGGGCTAGTACAGATAATAACAGCCCAATAAATCCTCCCTCCTGATTTAAAATGCGTTGTTTCCTGGCCAAGTTCAAACGACGATCTGCCAGTTGGCGTATTGGATGCTTACATTTAAATAATTTGCGTTTCTGTTGGGGTGTGAGGTTGACATTACCTTTTAATACATTCTTGCAACATTCGCACAATGAGTACACAATGTCTTTTACCTCCCTCTTGCAGTATAGTTTTTCGTCGTTTTGGAGATGCTTTCAACAACAGTTTTAATACCGGAGCGGTTTTGCGCAAGCGAGCGGAGAGACCCATGTTGCTCTGTTCGATGTCTGGCTTTCAAATGACCCGTCTTGTTATATTTGTAAGTAATATAAGTGTTTACTTCAGGATGGCATAAGTTAATAAAATTTTCTAGGTCCATTACGAATAATGCTATTGCGTAAATTATTATGCAGACTAAAGTAATGCCAAAGGCCAGCTTTTTCTTACTTGTGCTTGGCAAAGCACTATTTTCTGACATAGACATATTGCTGCTCTTTGGAAGTATTCCTGTGCGGAGCCTGTGTTGTTCTGGCGTATCTTGCATAAAGTCAATCATTATATACCCGTGCGCTTCAGCTGTTGCATCGGAATAAGCTTCCATCAGAAATTTACTCTCACCAGCATACACCTGTCGTGCCAAATGAGCAATTTGTGACCGTTCGCATGGATTTTTAAAGAGAATTAAGTAGTGTGCATTTAAACTAATTGTTCTACTTTCTTTACTTTTAAAGAATAAATTTTGTACCATGAAAATAACTGTTAGATTCCGATGGTGGGAACCTTTAGTAAACAATTTTGACACAGTGACGTCACTTTCGCTTAATAAATCATCCAAAACTAATAAATTTGTATCACTGGGGGAAAAAAATTGAATAAATTTCTATTGACAAGCCTTCAATCCATGTTATTCCGGGTACTTTGCTTCCAATTCAGTATACGCTGGTTGATATTCATCGAACAATACAATTGAACTTTTTAGTAAACATTTCATCTCTATAAATTAATAATTGTGAAACGAGACATGTTTTTCCACATTGTGAGGCACCAGCAAATAAAATGTTACTTGGTGTTTTAAGACGGGATTAATATTCAGCAGCCATTCTCACACTTTGACTGTCAGCAAACAAATGAAATTGTTGAACTAGTCTAAGCTAACTTATACTATAAATGAGATGCAGTTTTTTTTCAGGTTGAACAAGTTTTTTATTTAAAAAAAAAGATAATCAAGGCAGTGGGTTTTAGTTTTGGCTAGTAGGCCTATGCCTACAAAAAATAAATTGGAAAACTTTAATTAAAAAAAAAAGTTTGCAACTTTACAAAAGTAAAAAAAATAAATTCTGAATAACTAGCCCCTGGTATGCTTTGATTATCAACAAGTTTAGGTACAGTCCATTTTTAAAAGTCAGTTCAGTTGCAATGAAAAAAAAATATTTACATTTAAAAAACACATGTTTAAAGCAATAAAAAATAAAAATAAATTTGTTTACAAGCTTGAAAAAAAATGTTTGCAAGTTTAAAAAATAAAATCTAGTTACAAATTTAAAAAAGTTTGAAAAAGTTTTCAAAAAAATAAAAAAGTGAAGTTACAAATTAAAAAAGTTTGTTGTGAAAAGTTAAGTTACAAATTAAAAAAAACTAAGTTAAAAAAAGTTTAGTTAGAAATTAAAAAAAAATGAGTTTAAAAAATAATTTACACAAATTAAATATGTACAACAATAAAAACACAAGTTAAAAAAGTTAAGTTACTAATTTTAAAAAAAGTCTGTTTGAAAAATAAGTTTGCAAAAAAAAAGTTTGTTTGCAAGTTTTAAAAATAAATTCTATTACAGATTAAAAAAAACTAAGTTAAAAAACTTAAGTTACAAAATAAAAAAGTTTGTTGTGAAAAGTTAAGTTAGAAAGTTACAAATAAAAACAAAACTAAGTTAAAAAAAAGTTTAGTAGAACTTTAAAAAAATAAGTTTAAAAAATAATTTACACAAATTAAATATGTACAACAATAAAAACACAAGTCGGAAAAAATATTTACATTTTAAAAACACAAGTTAAAAAAGAGTTACCAAAAAAAACACCAAATAAAAAAAGTTTCAAATGATAACTAATTTAAAAAAAAGTTTCAAAATAATTGCTAATTTAAAAAAAGTTTTTGAAAAGTTTGCACAAGTTAAAAAAGTTAAGTTACTAATTTAAAAAAAAAGTTTGTTTGAAAGTTTAGTTTGCAAAAAAAAAAGTTTGAAAGTTTTGAAAAATAATTTACACCAAATAAAAAAAAGTTTGAAAATAAATTCTATTACAAATTTTTAAAAATTTCAAGTTAAGTTGAAAAAAAAGTTAAGTTAAAAAAAAATCAAGTAAAAAAAAATATGAAAAAAGTTTTAAAAAATTTTAACACAAAATAAAAATGTACAACAAAACAATACACCAGTTGAAAAAAGTTTCTAAGTTTGAAAAAAATTCTAATTACAAATTTTAAAAAAGTTTGAAAAAGTTTCAAAATAATTTTGCACAAGTTAAAAAAAGTTAAATTACAAATTTAAAAAAGTTTGTTATGAAAGTTAAGTTAGAAAGTTAGCAAATAAATTTGAACAAGTTAAAAAAGTTAAGTTGCAGATTAAAAAAGTTTGAAAAATTTTGTTTACAAGTTTTAAAAAAGTTATTTACACATTTAAAAAAAAACTATTACAACATCAGCATCACCACCAAACAATAAGTGCCGCTAAACATTCATCAATTCTGTACAGGTAACCAAAAGGGCAAGTAGACCCATCGCACAGAAGCACATTCTTGTCATACACAAATTTATACGATTTCACTGTGTCTTTTGTGAACAGGCTAGCAGTTGCTTTGTCCCTAGTGACTGTAGATGTAGGCACAATAATAGTCGATGCACGGTCGGTGTTAACAATGAAGTCACGTAGAGTATTAAAGTTTAGGAGCTGTGATGCTGAATAGTTGAGCGTGATTCCTCTAACTTTACACACAGTTTTCCCGTTACTCAAACGGTAGGCGTAGTTTTTGGGTCCTCCAGATACAAACTCGGTGATGGTGACATCAGGGCCATGACATGCCAACTCGTCCGTCAGCATGCCTAGATAGTCCTTTACGTACGGTTTTAAAGGGTCCTTCCCTATGGGGTGGCTGTATAAAATACTATCAGTGTCACTGTAGTGAGCATTCTCGCCGACAAGGTCCAGGAACTTGTATAAATGCAGCCTTGCGAGAGCCGTGGTAAATGCTGCGACGACAACATTTGTATGTTTACTCGACGTGATGAACTCGGGAGTCTTCGAATAGCTGATGACGAGTGTCTCTGTGTTGGCCAGCACTACGTTGGTAATGGAGTACTCCTTGCTGTTGAGCAGCTGCTGCCACCTTGCCATCATTGTGACGTATTCGGTTGTTGTCAAGTTGCCACGCATGCCAAACCTCCCCAGAAACTCAAAAAAAAAATAACAAACATTGTAGATTGTGGTAACAAAAAATCCAGTTAGAAAAATAAAAAAAAACAATCAATTTTAATTACCTGTTTAAACAGAGCTTTGCGAGACTCCGCAGTCCTGGGTTTGGCTTAATGTTGTCGGGGTCCAGTCGAATTCTTTCATCTTGGTAGAAGTCATCCCTGTATTGGGCCTCTAGAGCGGGGTCGCCAGCAGTCCAAGGGGGGTACCCCGAAGCTTCGGTTTTGAGCTAGAATGTTTTAAAAAATGTATTAACAATCAAAAAAAAAATATTTTAAAAGCTGGGAAAAAAAACAACAACAAGCTAAAAAAAAGTTAACTGAATAAATAATAATAATTACTTTTACTGTTTGATAGAAAACTGAAACCTTAAAGAAATAATACATATTTTCTGTTTTTTTTTAAAGTTTTTTTTTAAAAAGTTACCTTTAAGAATGTATCCACATATTCAGTGAATAGGCCAGTAGTTTGTTCAGGGTCGTCTGGTTTGCTTGCCTGGACACTTTCAGCAAAAGGCCACAGCTCAAATGTTGTGATGATACGGTACCCCTTGGTGATGGCGACATCTATTTCGGGGGTACACCAAGTACCTTCGAGGGCTCGATCCACATCATCATGGCGGCAAGGCAGTTGGTGGTTTGTTGCTGCACATGCCTTGCACGATACAAACATGAGCTTCCCTGCACATCGAATCGGAAGTACAGGGTGGTAGAGGTCTTGTGGGGGTAGGACGAAACCATAAAACAAGTTGTAGTGTTTTGACGAGTCATATGGAGTGTTTTTCAAAACAGTGGGGTGGCCTTTAGGCATTTTGCCTGTCTTATTAATGAATGGATATTCTGATAATACGTCCATGTATTTGATCACATGTCCGGGCTCGGCTACAGTATGTAGTGTTAGGGCGTTCGTTCGGCCACCATAGAAAGCGTTGCGGGGGTTTAATGGTGGCTTCACTGTGATGGTTGACAGAATATAGTGTAGGTCCGGGTCGGTGTTTTTCATTTGTAGAAAATCTAGACTCCCACATGGTGACACCTGTATAGCCTTGCGAGCGTAAGTAGCTTTCTCTGTCAAGCGTGCTCTCATAAAGCTCCCATGGTTGATCTTAGCAGAGGGTTGAACGTGGCTGCGGGGTATTTGGTGGGATTCCCGTGATAGAAGTCGCCGTAAAACTCAAGAACAGTTTGGAATCCGTCGACGTAGTAGCGCCCGATCCTCTCCTCGCCACCGTTCCTCAAGTGTTTGAACGTGATGTTATGCCTGTACTCCTCCCAAAGAATCCACTCTTGAGCAAGTACGCTATCTTTCCTAGGGCCGGCCGAGACAGGTAAAATGGCAATGCTGTCTTTAGCCAACCAATTTGTGCGGTAGGCTTTATGGCAGGCCCCAGGAAGGGTGAGGGAGGTGTGGAACGGGTCGACAGATGTTACTTCTTCAAAGAGGGTTTTAAATTTTGACACGCCAGTCGCAGCACAGTTACGTCATTGTGGCAGTATTTGAAAAGCTCCTCTTGCAAATTGTAAACAACAGTGGGGTCAGAATTACAACGAGTGGTCTCACTTCGGTGCCAATCTTCAAGGGAATTTTTAGCATCTGCAGGGAGTGACTCGGGTGCGAACCATCGAAGCTCGGGGAGACCACCTACATAATCCTGGTTCTCAGGGCGATTGAACAGTGAGGGAATGTGCCTTTAATGACTACGTCATCGAAGCCAAACATTTTGGGTAAAGCTGATAATTTACATTGTAGAAACGAGTGGCTATCGATAAAACGGTAAGTAAACCCGCCCAAGTTTATCTCCAGTTTTAAGAGATTCGCACCTTGATAAACCACGTCGGGTTGGATGAAGTGATTTAACATATATTCAAGAATTTAAAAATGGTCATATCCTTTGCCGTAATGACTCAGGATTACTCTAGTAGGAGGCATCGTCTTGCGCTTTTTTTTGTTTAGGACCAGTTACGGGGGTGGGTTCTGGTTTAATTCCACAATCTTTTCGGAAAACAAAGTCACAAAAGTCTGTTGCATTCTTGAATGTGGTAGTCTGGCCTTCATCGTTTTGCATAATAATGAGATTTTCTATGTGTTTTCCGTTAGGTAGCAACATCGACTCACAGTCAAAATAAAAATAAATGTTAGCTGGTCCGTCGTCAGGTGATTGTTGTTGAATGTAGCATTGATGATCTTCAGTAACCATCTGTTTGCAGTTACTGCACTTTGTTGTATAGCACGGGACGTCTTGTTTGTGTTCGGGATAGCCACACTTACTGCAACGGCGAATGGAATTACAGTGTCCTGTAGTGTGGTTGTTCAAACAGTTCGGCCCTCTAAAGTAGCGATAGCAGCCGTTACATTTTAAATAAGGTTTCAGTCTTTGGTCGCAGTCCCTACTATGGCACGCACTGCACATTCCTGGGCATAAATGGTTCCATGAGATGTCATGGGTAGCCAGACAAGTCTTGCAACAGTAATTCCTACAAAAGAAGCCAGCGATGGAGGTAATTACATCGAAATGGTTTTTGTGAAACAGTAATGCTACTAATTGGCCTCCATTAGCCCCGTCGAAAACAACTGAAAAATTTGCTTCGGCACTGTACACAACAATACGAAACTGTGTACCTAGATGTTGTTGAAAAATGCTGACTTCTTCCAGTCTGCACGGTAGCAATGGTACATTTGCAGCGTTATGTAGTTCAACAGCCGCATCACCTTGCGTACACATTCTCGTATCGGTGACTCGATTATATGTTGTTTTAAAAAGACCATTCCCAGGGAAACGAGTCTTGTTGGCCAAGGCGACCCCCACAACTATAGCCCAGGCCAGACAAAGTTTGTCAGTGTTTTTTATGGTGATGACAGTTTTCTTGCTGCGAGCCCACACATCCAAATCCAAAATAGTCCTCTTACGTGGGTCTCGAATTTCCAACCAACCCTTTCCTTTTGACGCTGCCATGGTGTGTTGGACTGACAAATTACGGGGGAAGGTAAAATCAAACTGGTCATTAGACTGGCACTGGCTTTCTAAAAATTCTAAAATGACATCCCCCGTTAACTTGTCATGATCCATGAAACCAGTAGAAATTGCGTTTTCTAGCTGCTCACTTTCCAATACCACACGAACTCGGCTTCTGTCAACATCGATGTTTACTGGTTTGATGAGCCTAACCACGTGATCGAACGAATCACGTACATTGCGCGGTAGCTCAGCTGGCCTTGCAGTGAGACTCGGATCTAGAAATCTAAGCTCGAAATCTTCAATGCTAAATTTAAATTTTGGAGAGTGATCTTTATTGATCAAGGCTAGTGAAAAGGCTGGCGTGCGAACGGGATTGTCAAATGTTGGGCGCACACTCGGAGGCGTAGAATCAAAGTCGTCTTCGTCGGAATCGTCACCATGGCCGATTTGAAGTAGTTGTCTGTTAATAGCAGCTCTAATACGATCTACAAAAGTTCCATTTGAGCAACCTGGCTTTGGTGAAATTGATCTTGGAGGGACACTTTCACAGGGGGTTGGGCTGATTTCCCTGGCCAGACCACACAAAAAATCAACGAAACTCTCGTTGAAAAAATCAGCATCATTTACACTAATTTCTGAAGCACTACTAATTGGAGCACTGGTATTTGAAACACTAATAATTGAAGCACTGGCATTTAAAGCACTGGTATTTGAAGCACTGCTAAATGAAGCACTATTTTCTGAAGCACAAATTTCTGAAGCACTAATAATTGAAGCACTAGGTGCGGGGGAGTCGCACAAATCGAACGCAAAATTGGTTTCGATCGCAAAATTGGTTTCGATGGGAGGGAGCTCATATTCGATAAATTGCTCATGTTGGGATTGGTTAAAGGGGCCGTCGGCCAAAGCACAAACACTATCGGTGAAAAACTCCATGTCGGTTGAAAGGGGTGACACATCATTTTGTTGTGAGTTAAAAATGTCCATATCGGGCCAATCAATGTCCATAGCAAATGTTTGCATATAGTTTGATAACACAACTGGTAAAACACTGCCAGAATCCGGCGACTCATCTTCGCCCTCGGGCGGGGTTCAAATTTACGCTTCATTTTCCTGCCAAATTAAAAAAAAACTACGTTGTTAATTCCGACCAAAAAATAATTGATAACCGTTCTAATAATAATATTCATTCTGTTCGATAAATTTGTTTTTTTAGCCTACACAAAATACTACGTTGCTAAATGCGAGTAGTTATTTGCAAAAAAAAATCGCAACTTAGTCAAAACTGTTTAGGCCTACACACGTTTGTCCTTAACTTCCGAATGTTGGCTTCTCCCGCGTACAGTCGAAACCAGTGTTAACGCAGGAAAAATCACGGCCAAAATCGGGATGTGTCCGTGGGACGATACTAGATACAATTTTTTGTTAACATACCATTTTTTTGTTTTTTTGTTTTATATCCAAAGTTTTGATTTGCAATTAATAAAATAAAACTTAGTTAAAAATAAAGAAATGTTGTGCACATTTCATTTTGCTGTCGAATTAAAAAAAAATAAATAAAGCCTACGTTGGTCAACGCTAGGTCGCACATTAACTATTCAGTTCGGTAAACGCATTCGGTTTTAAAAAATAAATTCTTTTTCACAATTCCAGACACAATTCGACAAAATTGTCTAGGCCTATTCAGTTTTCATCACCATACTTTCAAATAACACTTCTAACCTAAAAACCAACTTCACTGCTGTGCAAAATTCATACATTAAAAAACTGTCTAGTTAGCTTTCAGTGTTTTTTTTTTAAATCTATTAAAATAAAATATGAACACCAGTAATATTAGTACTTCAAGCATAGCTAACTTTTTGTAATAACGGAATTCATCTACGAGAAATACTTAGCGGATTTAAAATGAAGAAGTGATGATGAAGAATACCAGCCGTTGTCGTCGTGCCGTGCCGTGCGTGAAGTTTAACCCATGATCGGTAGGAGTTTAGCCGTAGGAAGAAGCAGTCGGGTTGGGGAGAAATCGGGAGAAGTCCGGTCGGTCGTAAGGTGTGAAATCAGCAGGAAAAATCAGGTTGTTACTCGGTCGAAAGCAAAGTAAGAACTGGTAACCCCAGTCCGAGGGGGGCGCTGTTTTATAGGTCACGGTTATCGCTGAGTCATTGAGGGGGGTGTAAGCCCTTACATGTCGCGTGATCCGGGGATTCCCCTACAGTCCTTAGCAACACCACCTTCTAGAGCTGACTAATACAATAAAGAAAAATTGCGTTGCTAACCTCGAATTAAAACAAAGTTAGTATACTGGGGTTGCCATAGCAACGAAATAAATGAGTTTCACGTGCACCAGTCGTCATGAACACAACAAGCGAGTGGTAGCCTACTCTAAATGTCTTTGCTATTTTTTTTTAGCTAGTTCAAAACCCCGTCGCAGTTTGTAGTTGTTAATTACAAATTAATTTTTTTTTTTTGGTGTAAAAAATATGCTTTTGACACCTTTGCACACTTAGGGTTAACAAACTTTACACATGGCAGTTTCGACACGATCACAGTTAGTATACAACAGCCATGATCATTAACCAACAAAAACAGTTTATTTACGATTGATTGTTTTTTTTTATACGCCCTTGGCATACGCTACACACAGTGAACTGCGTGCGCAATAATAAAACACGTGCGAGATCAGTGACATTTCCCGTAAAAAAAATTATCATTGTTGCCTCATAAGAATCTATGACGGACTTTATTTGTTTGAGGCGGGTCTGTGGCCATCGAATAGCTCTGCAAATCTTCATAGACGGCCTTCTCGTACGTCTTCGACTACCTATTCCGCTTTCGAGTTTTCAATGAAAACCATCGCTCTCTCTCGGCCAAAAAAAGTTGCTCGAGGATGCGTACACGAAAATTTGTTTCCCTCTAAAACAATATAACTTGTAAAAATCATACACGTGTACGGTGGATTTCTAAAGCCAACTTCTTGGACTAAATAATAATAAAATGCATCATTTTCTCCAGTAATCACTCTTAAAAGTGTCACGGAGTTTTGTAAAGACTGTGGAATAATATTTATTTTCTTTCTTCATCTATTTCTTTAGATGAATGCTAGTTAGGCAGGGGCGGGAGGGGGGAAGGGGGGCCATCTTTAGATGATTGCTAGATATTTTACACTGAACTAATTTATTATTTTTATTTGTTACAGTGTGTCAGTGATGCTGAGTGTCTGTCTGTCTGTTTGTTTGTTTGTTTGTTTGTTTGTTTGTTTGTTACGCATTTTTTTTTATTACCATCCAAAATGTATTTCTTGTTTTTGGCTTTCAACTCAATTTAAGTCAGCTGTCCATCCATATTGCCAAGGGTGTCAGGTGCACTTGAAGGGGGAAATCCCGATGACTGGCCACCCTCCTTTGTATTCTTAGATTGTTACTTTGATAGGGAAGTGGGGAGTCAACTTCCTGGTCCGACTTAAAACAGGAATAAAATTCATCTTTTCCAATATTCATTCTTAAAGGGTGCAGAAATGTTTTGCAACAGAAAGAATAATTTTAAAAGAGATGATTCTTTTTTTGCTTTTAAAGGAGTGTGCCATAATTTTTATTTTTTTAAGTTTTAGCAAGGGTAATTAGTCTTAAGTTTTAGAAGCAAGAATCGTTTAGGTGAGGGTAGGGGGGAGGGGAGTATCTTCCTTAGTAACCACTTGTCCAGATTTTCATGCCCAGACACGTCTGGCTCATCACCTCCGTCCCCCACTTAGCAACAGCCCACCCCTATCGTTATCCGATAAAGGGGAGGGAGGGGGATTTAAAGTCACCTTCCTGGACCAAGTTAAAACAGAAATTACAACTGCATCTTTTTCCAGTATTCACGGACTGTGCCATAATTTTTATTCCTTAAGTTTTAGCAAGGGTAATATTTCTCTTCTAATAAGCAAGAGTTTTTGGGGTTCATCTTTAGATGTAATGATCCATATTTAAAAGACTGCTATCTAGGTAATTTTTTTAAAAGGTAGGGGTGGGGAGGGGACCATCTTTTAAAAGGCTGCTATTTAGGTGAAACTTTTTAAAGGTAGGGGGTGGGGGAGGGGGCCATCTTTTAAAAGGGTGCTACTTAGGTAATTTTTTTTAAAGGTAGGGGTGGGGGGAGGGGGGAAAGGAGGCATCTTTAAAAGACTGTTACTAAGCTAATTTTTAAAAGGTGGGGATGGGGGAGGGGACCTCTTTTAAATAAAAAGACTGGTACTTAGCTAAATCTTATTTGCACTGTAATGGGACCCTGTAGAAAGGCTTTTTTTTTAATTAATAGTCCAGCAGATAATTTATTAATAGTCAACTTCCTCTAAAAACTCCATGCCTCGTGATGTCATCTCCTTCAACTCCAATCTTGTCTTTAAGACCAACAACTCAGCCCTCCTTTCCAACTTGTCTTTGTGGTGCAGTGGGCTGGGATGTTAGTCACTAACTCATCTGATAAGGCAACTGATGCTGGTTCGAATCTCGCCACAGCCCAGAAAAAAAATTTTCTACTGATTCAATACTTTTTTAATAAAACAGAAAAAGAAAAGAAGAAACGAAGGAAAATAAAAAATGGAGGAAAGAAAGGTAAGAAAAAATGGCGCCCAAGAATCCAAGATGGCGCCCACCTTCATGACGTCACAGGGGTGCAGGTCAACATCCTCCTTCTCAATTCCGAGAAATTTACCCAGCGGATTAACGGTTGCGCAATAGGGGGTATTAGCGGCGGCATCCCTTTGTTCCCCCAGTTGGAGTGTACGTCATTAAAAAGTATTTATATATTTATCCCTTGCACTCCTGTCGAAATAGTGGCGTTAAAATTGGAGGGAAAGGAAATTTCCGCTAATGTCTCTTAGGCCTACCAAGAAACTGCATGGGCATTGCATTCTTGGAGATAAAAGCGGTTGAAGTATGAAAAAACAATGGTCGGAGTGTTGCAGCTAACATGAAAATTGTTTAAAACTTTTACGTAATGAATCGAGTGTTGTGTTGAAAGATCGAGAATTTTGCAGGGAGTCTAAAAGTCGTAGCGTGAAGGTGATCCCATTCGACATTTAGGGAGCGAAAAGTAATGCATTTCTATAGTTTTGGCAGATTTTGTACTGATAAAAACGCAAGGATCACATTCTAGAATGGATCCTTCTTGGCACTGTACGAATGAAAAGGGGTGAATACTCATTCTTTGCACAGTAACAGTGAAAATGGGCAAGCGTTCGGCAAGGTGAAGGGTATTGTTCATTCCATTGTAACAATCAGTAACAAACGAAATATTAAATCCTTTTGTTTTAAAGTTGGGAGTACTTCGTCAATAGCTCGATGTTGCGTCCTTAACCGAATAATGCAACAATAATTAACACTGGCGATAGCCAGTGTTAGTAAGGGTCGACCTAGGATCTCTGTGTTAAACTTTCAACTTTGAGAGCTTATAACTCCGTCAAAAGTAAACATTTTTAAACCAAATTTGGAATCTAGCCTTGACTAGTCAAGGCCTGTCTGCAGTCCAAAATTGTGAAATTCGAGCGAGCCAAACCCGAGATACAGAGAGGGGCTGTAAAGTTGCCATCTCTTGCTTGCTGACTTGACCGTAATTACCTAA